>SNQN01004076.1:7215-36122 GCA_008642245.1 Bassia scoparia
TACCACGGGAGCCTCATAGTGTGATTGACCTCTACAAGTCTATATTTGTCATGAGTGTTCATGCCCTTATCACAGTCAAACCATTTGCAGTTAAACAATATAGTCTTGTACTCTTCGTCTCTCCCGTGGTAAGACAACTRTATCACCTCTTCCAAAGTGCCGAAATAGTCAACCCCTCCTTGACTMTCAACACACACCCCATAATTCTTGGTTGACTTGTTCCTGCCATAGCTTTTTGTGTGGAAATTGTACCCACCGACGTAAAATTGATTCCAAGTTGTCACTTGTCTCGATGGGCCCATCGCAAGAGCTCGTGTGACGTCATCAGCAGCCTGTGTCCGAAGTACCTAGATTTGTTGAGTGAGTCAGCAAATTAAATGACGATATATAATTACAAAAAAAATGGGGAGTATAGGAATTCAGAATCCTCACTTGTGTTTTTAACCATGTTGGGTATTTAGATTCGCATTTGATCCACACGTCTTCCCTTTTCATTTGAGGATTTGACTGCACAATATGATCCTCAAATTGCCTATTATAATGCACAAGTTAGATGTTACTCAGCGATTCCAGCATGCAATACGCTCAGTATTAATCTAGAACACTAGACGTAAGAGTTACCCTTTTCATAGTCATTATATCCCACAATTTGCGAGATGTAGGGATGGCTCGAATGTACTCTTTGCTGTCACCAACGTTACTACCACTCGATGTTGGCTCGACCACAAATCCTCCTAAAAATTCAGGACATTGCCATGTTGCTTACACATTATGGGTAGCATTTTCTACCCTTAAGTCCCTCGATTTTGTTCAACCCAGATGAAAATACTTGTGAGAAGAAATTAGATATCTCCTCAGCGAGTATGCATTGGTATAGACCTTCACTGCTTGCCCTTGTTCCCCACTTACGTTTTCAACTGATAAGACCTGTGATAAAGCACACCGTGAGCAGCTAATTGGTCACTTCGATGGAATGCGTAACGCGATATATGTAAATGATGAACTATAACTTCCACTTTCGAACGGGTAATCCATCTGTATTGAACAGACCCCAATATAGCTTGCATCGTGCAGTGGCACGAGTAAGTGCTCCATGAGTTAAAGCATAGCGGGGGGAAATATTTTCTCTTAACTTGCAATTAGATCTCAGAATATGTTTTGTTGTAGCGCTTATCTCACTCAACTGACTTAGTGGAGACAAAGTCACGGAGATTGGCTGATTTCAGTATGCTTCCAGATATGAAGGGGAAGCAACTCTTTAAAGCAAACAGGCAACGAACCGTCATAATACATGACATCATGACTTTTTCATCCATGGAGCTTATTTTTTTTTATCAACACATCGGTCTCAGTTCAAGCAGTACCCGTCAAGAAACACTCACTGTCGGATCCATTACATAACCACCTTCGTTTGTCTGTCAGTGCCAAAAAGCGCCTTCAGACATCAACTCATTACCTTACCATCATCAATGAGCCCAACTCTCGACGCCTCACCATTTCATGTCTTTTCTGCCTTGACAGTGTATTGTTTCAATCTCAGTCCATGATGTGTGATAAGCTGCTCGAAGAGTTCTTTCAATATTGCATGACGTCTAAAGTTGTGGCCGAAACTAAATCCTTCCAAACGGATGTCCCACAAACAAGTGGCTATCCCGTCTATTTTTGTTCTTCATAATAACTGCTTCAACGCATCAAGCCTCAGTTATCCGGTAAATCTTGCACATTTTGTCCAAAGTTTCCTCCTGACGCATATGAGGAGCGAGTCATTTCTCTCTATTTTACAAAAAGGCTGAGCCGAGACATAAAAAACGACATGCATCCCAAGCAGATCTTTGACCCTGTATAGCCAAAGGCCTTGTTTCCCATCATATGGAAGCCCTTACCAGAGGGTCAACACCTGGCAAATACCGAATGTGGAAAGCAGTTGATAGTTCCACAAGCCATCTGCGCGAAGATTAAATTTTGCTTTTTTGGGAATGTCATAAGTGAAGGCCCAACGACCACAGTTGCTTTTAGCTCATCAATCAAGTTACAAGTAGACATCCACAGTGGTTCTTCGATTTTTTGACCAGCGTAGAAGGAAAGGAATGAAAGTTTCTTCATGCACATGTCCGGTGAAGATTTGTAGGTTAAGTGAGAGAGCACCAAGAGTATTGTTTTCCAACTTCCTAAAAATGGAGAAATATCGGTGCACACCCAAGTCTAACATTCGAGGTCGGATGGCAAGTCCGTATAGGTGTTTCGAATGCTTCCATTTCACTGTCCTTGGGTGAGCATGTTCCTTGCCTTCGGTCTTCGATGCAGTCTATCCGCCAATGTTTCTGTGGCAAAATCCTTTGAATGCCGGTTATTGGAGACACCAGAAGTCTACGGAAACCAAGCTTTCTTCAGCTTCTTGTCCGATTCGACCGAATGCGCACTTAATTCAATTCTCGCATCGTTCTTCCAATCAACATAATCTTTCGGGCATTGCATGTATCTTTTCTGAGGAAGCTCTAATCCTTGGTCCTTTTCTGGTTAGTAGTTTAACTTCAGTAAATCGGACTGGGGAGCGCATCAACTAACAATGATCCCAAATCCATCTATGCACCTGTGTGCAAGTGGACTCACTTCAATTGATCATTCTAAAGCCATCTCCAACACTGAGGTGTTGCCTTCATCATAAGGCTCTTGGGCTACTTGTAGAAATCGAAATCTTCTTCGCTTCCGAGCAATTCGCTTTTTCGTAAGCTGCCTCCTCAAGGAATGATTGCAGGATCCTACGTCTCCAATGCATTCGACACATTTCGTCGGATTTTTGAGTAGTAGCGGAGGTGGACCTCTGCTCACCTTTTACGTGACTAACCATTCAGTAGTGTCTCATGACCATTCTATACAGTGTACCTTTAAGTCGGGGCACGTCCAATACTTCAAGTTTTTTAACCGAAACACGAGATTCTTATTTATCCATGTCATTGAGGTAGAGGTGCTGCTGATGCGAAGGCTCAAATCATTCACCCTTTTCGATAATCATTCCGAAGCAGTTTCTTATAGTCTCGTTATTATACATCCACTTACGCTCTTCCTTTCATTTTGAATTAGCTATTCTAGCATTAACAAATTCATTCAAGCAATCAAGTTTTAATGTTTTAGGTCTTCAAGCACTTCATTTTTTCTTATACCGACTCATATTGCAAAGTCATCAATCATTCTACCCCGTTTGGATTGTTTAGATATTCGACATTTTGATGTAGACTATTGTAGTTTATTCGGTCCCTACTACGATTACACAAAGATCCTTCAAACGATTAGTACTTTTTGTGATATTGAGTTACCCACCTCATTACTAATCTTTAGATTTTATAATACCAACATTAGGTGTAAAGTTGTGTATTTGATAACATGAGAATTACAACATACTGTTTTTGTCACTACAACTTCACATTCATTAAATATGTTTAACTTAATTAGACTATTGATTTTTCCAAATTAATACTTTCTATATGTCTTATCGTTGGTACTTTTAAGTTTAAGAACGGATAAGCGGTACAGTCACGATTACAATAAAAGACACAACCAGGGGTGACAAATAGGGTTATATGCTCTAAAGTTTCATACTCTATTACATTTGGGAAGTTCTCGTTGGGCAAGAACACTCATCAAGGCACACTTTTAAATTTCAATTTTAAACAGTCGAATTCCCATTTCATACTTGTATTCTCTCTCCTTCCCTCTGCTACCTCCCTTTAAGATGTCACATTTCCACACTAAACCCCCATTACTCGATCGAAATTCACACCGCTTCTTATACAAATTGATCACATTGATTTCCTTCACTTTCTTTACTCTTTTTTCAATTATTTATAAATAAGAATTTAACTCTAATTTCGAAGCTTAGGGTTACTGGTATCATTTGCATAATAATTTTTTACTCATCTACATTTATGGATAATTTTCTTATTAAACTGAAAGTCGAATACAGACTAATCAATTAGAAAACTAAATACGTCTATATTTTCTCGCTACAAAAGATACACAAAAAAATAAGAAATAAATAGAGCCTTGACCTTCTTGTTAAACTACATCATGACATTAGACATTAATCTAATAGACATACATACATTGTACAACGAAAATTAAAACAAAATAACAAAAAAATACCAATGTAGTAAAGACCCGTGGAAGTGCGCTGATGGTTAGCCGATAGGTGTTGGAAACCGGCAAGCGCAGTGTTTGCTGCAGGTTGGGTCTCCGACGTTAGTGGCGGCGGGATAGTAACTGTTTAATTAATAGCTTTAAGCCAAATAGTCTTACCATATGAAACATTATGCAGGGTATTTTGATACGGTGTGCATGATGATCGTCTCGACATTCATATTGAGTAATTTTCCTGGTGTCCTCTCAAATATATGCAATGTATCAATTATTTATTTCAAAAAATTAATCAAACTTAATCAGGTACGTACAGCTGCTAAAAGTATAGCTTAAATTTTCAACATTTATAGTTAATCAGGGGCAACCTAGGCATATTAGTCTCATCTGCCTTAAGTACAATTTGTCATCTCAGCACCACAATAGAATGAAATCGCGCCCAATCCATCATCAGGTTCTCACGACAACTTTTTTTCATCATCACTCAATTTCACTTTAAATCATCAACCTTAAACACAGGAGTATATGCCGATTACGCACAACAATTAATTGAAAAAGGAAAACATGAAAGAGGCAATTCAGAATGAAGAACACCAGGTATCATGATTGAAATTAATCGACACCAATTTCTTTGAAATTTAATAAAGAACAATATGAACCCTAAATTAGATTGAAACTCGCAATGTGTCACACATTACACTACTAGTGCTTACTCTACAGGCGGTCAGCTCGGATGAGTCGAGACGACTCGCCGGCGAGTTTTGGGCTCTGAAGAGTAGAAGTAGTTTTCGGTCAGCCGAGCTGTCATGTGATCGAAGAGAAAAGAGAGGATAAGAGACCCATTATCTTCAAAGCAAGGTGGCGCCGTGACCGAGAGTAAGACCAGCCGAGAACAAGAAGAAGAGAGAGTAGTACGAGAAAAGATTTTCTTAAGACGCAGCATGAGGAGAGGAGTATTCAGTGGATGGGCCGCAGCCGGACCGGTACGCTCTGACTCTTGACGTGCGCCGTCCTCAGCATGGGTGCCGTAGTGAGTGAGAGAGGGTTTGTGTGAGGTGATAGGAGGTTTGTCGTTTGAACTTTGAAATGAATTGGAAAAAATTGAAATGATTGGACCACAGGTTGAGAGTGGTTGGTAAGTATCGAGAGCTAGCTCACAAGTTTTTGTGTTATAAAAAAAAGTTATTCTCACCCTACGAAAATTTCTGTTTCCATCTACCCAAGACTTGCCATAATTCTCTCTTTCTGATCAGGTAATTGGGCGCCGGAAAGCTGGTATGCAGCTCATGCTGAGAGTTACCGACCACAAAAAACCGGTCGAGAAGATTAATACCGACCAGAACTATATATATTTCGGTATTGGTATTCTGACCAGACTTTTCAAGCCGGTTAAACTTTCACCGAGCTTCAAGCGGTACCTGTAGGCCACAGTCTACACGTGTATTAATCGACTCAATAAATCAAATAAGTCGTTGTGTTCGCGCCGAAATCATTGCTCTATGTTGTGATTACCAGTAAAATTATTGTTTAAATATCCTAAAACAAGTAGAAAATACTAACAATAGAAAATACTAATGTTAAAAATACATGAAGAATACTTTTGCCTCTTATTCTACCTTCGACACATGATTTACAGCTAATACTTCATATTTCGATGTTTACGAGATTCTCCTGCGAGTCTTTAGAATCAATCAATCACGAACGTGTACGTTCATCACATCTTTACTATTGTGAGACCATCTTACCAGGTGTCTATCACGAAGCACCACATTTGACTGAGCTCTAAGTGCTAGGAAAGTTCCGTTAAAGACGCAATCGTCAAAGTATTTCGAGCATTTGGAAGAGAGTCATCGCAAGCGTTACTCTCCGAGTAAGCCGTTGTCCGTCAAGCTTTTCATCATTAAAGTGTTCCTGCGATGATGGCCTGCACTCCCTCGGAATGATTTCAAACGATTGTGATATATTGTCTGTGCAATTGTGCGGAGAATAAACTAAAACGATGATTGGCGTCATGCCGAATTCTTAGTGGACGGTTAGGAGCAAAGTTCCAAAACTGCCTATGCACAAAGAAAAGGTCGTATGCGAATTTTCTGGTGCGCGAACATTCAGAGAAACCCACATAGGAAGGTCTATAGTAGAGAATTTCGTGTTGGACAAAGCATTCCAAAGACCCGGAGAATGTGTGTCATGCGGAATTTTGTGTGCGTAGTAGAAAATTCCAAACAGTGGAGAATCTGTAAGGGAATTTTCGTGGAGTGCGTGAGAAATTCCAGAAACACCTGAAGATGTGTCATGTTTTGGAGGTGCTGAATGTTGACCGTTTATTCATTATCTTGTGGAACACTTAATTTTGCACAATAGGGTTTTGTAGTTATATGACCGGTTGATACGGCCAAGTTTGTTGGCACAGAATATGTGAAATGCGTGCTGTATATTTGAGGGTGGCAACAAGTTGTAATTTGGCAGGCATATTGGAACAGAGTTTCTTTGTTGTCTTCCCGAGGAGGATTGGAAATGACCGTTTTTTTGATGATCGAAAAGCGCCGCAAGCCGTTTAGTAACGCAGCGGAGCGTATCATACGTAGGATATGGCATATACTCACGGTATGGAGCGTATATACATCCCTTGGGGCTATCTAAAGTAAACATATTTTTTTTTATTGAGGCGCTACAGGGGCGTTCTCTACACAGTATGTGGCGCTCTAATACGTCATAGTCATAGTATAATTTTATGAGGAGAGACGATATCGTCTCAGGTGAGAATTCGTACAATATAACGCTCTAGACAAGCTCAATTTCTTTTTACATGAGCGCTTTGCCTCGAAACCAAACCGCAGCTTCCCGCCGTACCTACTCCTTCTTGTTGCTACTATTCGGCCTCCCCGATTACTTCTCCCTCAATTCTTCCCTCATTGATTACAAGCAAGTTTGGGAAGCATTTACTTGACATTCTTCTAAAATTCAAGTATTTTCCTTTTTTTTTGAATTTCGAGCTCCTTTTTAGATTTGGAATTTTTGATTCTTGCCCCAATTTTGCTTGAGTTTGTGCTTGTTTGTGCTTGTATTTCTTGTAATTGCTAGGAATTGTTGAATCCTTGTTTGTATGCAACATGCTTTTGTTGTTGTCTGGATTTGACATGGAAATTGATGAATTAGGCAAGGTTTTGCTCAAACTGGTGTGATTTTGCCCCATAATTTTGGCGAATTTTTTGTCCAATTTAGGAAATTTTTATTGAAATATGCTTGGAATTTTGGCCTAGACTTGTCTTGGGATTTTTTGGAATGAGATTTTGCTTTGTGGTTGAATTTTGTTATGATTTTGGCTTGAATATGTATGAACTACTTGGAAATTTGCCTTGCTTGAGTAAATACAAAAGCTATAATCTTGATGATTACTTCTCTTGCATGTTTGGTTTGCAATTCAAGACTTGACTATTGATGATCTGAAATGCAAACTTGATAAGACTGCTGAGGTTCTTAGAATCATCATCGATTTAATTTTCAATGGCTCTTGCCCATTGCTTTGAAACTTAACCAATTTAGTGGATATTTTGACCACAAAAGCTATTTCCATGGTTTCACCATGCTTAGCTCAAAAATTGTGTTTAAGGATCAAAAGTAATTTCATAGCCCTCGAATTGTGTTGCGAATGATATTTGTGGCTTGCTTCAGCACACGATGGCTTTAAACATTATTTTAAAGTCATTCATGTAGATGTATAGCCTTGATATTGAAATCGTTTGTGTCTTTCATTGTCTTCTACATGAAAACTTTGAAACTTTATTCCAAAGCTACTCACGTAAACGTATGTTCTTGAAGTTCACAAATTGCTTCTTCTTATTCATGTGTATGTTGGTTTATTCAATACACATACCTTAAACTTTATTCCAACCCCTTGTGTAATGTATGCTTATTGGCGTGAATATAACACCGTAGTTTTCGAAAACGATTTACTTTGAGATGGTTCTTTCTCCTTTTGTGCTTTATGTATTCTTCACATGTCATAGCCGGTTTGCTACAGATTTGCTTTCTAACCTTTTGTGCCCATTTATAGGATGGCGGATCCAATGGAGGAGGTTGAGGCGGTTTCTACTCGCTCTAGCYGAAAGAACAACTGGAAGTGCCCTTCTTGGTCTCCAGATCAGTTGTGGTGTCATAGGGAGAACCACATCTCCTTCCGCCCCCATTCGGGAGTCGTAAGTGTTCTTTTCTTTCTCTCTTCCTTTGTTTTATATGAATATGGCGCCTTATTGGATTCGTCCTGTCTTGCAGGAAAATTATGAGCTGCGGGGGTATGGTCACTCTCATGGAGTTGTCGACTTCTTTTCCTCGGACACGTTAGAAGATCCCGACTTTAATKGGCTCATGGAGGATACGGGGTTTCATCACTTCATGGAGACAATCAAGTCACTTACTGASTRCCAGGCTCCACATCCGTTCGTTCTTGCCTTGTTGGAGTTGTTTTGGGACACCACCAACACATTTCACTTCCCGTGGGGTGAGATGACCCTCACCCCTTTTGACTTCTTTATGCTAACCGGGCTAGGGTTTACTGCAAAGCCCGTGCAGGTTGACTCTTCTCTGAGATCGAGTTCTTAGGAGCTACCRCAGCTGCTCGGCCCTATCTGTGCTACTTTTCCGAAAAATGTGAAGATCGTGAAGCCTGGACTTCGTTTGAGCGGATTGTGGCTGGATAAGGTGACTGAGGCCCAACGGGCGCGGATTATATTGTTGCTGATAATCAACAATTTCTTGGTACCAGATTCTGGGGCTGAAAGCCGCTGTCAGCTGCGCTACCTGGAGTCTCCGAAGGACTTGAGTGTAGTTAAGGACTATGACTGGGCCGCCTTGGACTCRTAAGTATGAGAAAGTCCTGCCGCCAATTAGACAATCAGGTGAAAGTGTCAAATTCAGGCCCGTGGCGGGTGATTGAGGTATTCATTTATGCTTGGGTGAATGCTTTGTGTACAAGCTCAAACCGTGGGTGCCTTTTACCTACGTTGTTTGCACATTGAAAAATAGTTAAGTTGCACTTTGGTTCAACATGTAATGCAATGCACGTCTTAAGGGTGATCATTCCCTTGTCTGTTGACTAACTCAAAAAATAAAAAGTAAGAACGTCAAAAGTTCGGTTGCTATGYTTTCGAACAGGTACACCCGGGTGTCTAAGAGGCTYCCATGACTARGCTTASGACAAATCTTAACACATCCAGCYWGTTGTGATGAACAAACGAGGCCTAAACCATTTTGGCTCCATAGCCTGCGCATAATGCTGGTGATAGGCATCAAACTTAAGAGTTATTAACATAGGTAGTGCACCAACGCCAATCTTAAGCGAGCCCCTCTGGTCTTGTCTTAAGTGTAGATCACACTTATACGAGACGTAATGATTAAAAGTGGATACTTAGTGCCAACTATCTAAATATCACGTAATGCAGGAGGCCTAACACATGTTATCTTAAGGACGATGAATTCGCATAACAATTTGAGTATTTTCCACGCATCAATAAAGGTAATAGCTTTAGTGAATTCCCCAATGAAGTCGCCAAAAACTGTACGGGCGCCGCGCGTCACCAAGCGGACTAGGTACGGTCCCTATGCTCCTGGGGGGTACAATTTGGGCGATGACTTTGGTTTTGCTAGAATTGAATTCTTGTGTTTGGTTATTGTGAGTATGCCTTGAGTTGTGTGTATTATACTCGAAACGAGTAGAGGAAGTCGCTATCGCACTTCTTCCGGGAAGCTACTAAACTTGGTTTAAGCCTTGCCTATATTTGCATAAAGCAAGGCGAATGACTCTATAGTCTGCTCACGCACTAAAATTCAGGTATTAAGTGACAATGGTAAGGGAGAATAAGTGCACAACCCCCCCCCCCCCACCGACGACTGACGGACTCTACTCGGTCATTGCGAGTTCATTGTCTAAAAGACAACTACAAACATATTTCCGTTTTAAACCCTAAGCATGCAAGAGTAATAGGTGGGTGGCTTAACAAAAATTGCTGCATATAACGTGACATGTGTTTTTGATTCCATATTCAGGGAACGTGATGCCGATTGTCCGTTGTTTGTCTTATCATGAGAATTTATCGGTCTTGTTTAAGACATATTATTGGTGAATGACAAGCATTCAAGTACTCGTCCGAGAATTAAAAGTTTGCCTAAGGTTACTTATAATTTGACTGCCGAATTTTTGTTAATGAATTTACATGCAAAGTTTTCATAGAAAGTCAAATTTTGAGAAATTGGCTTAAACGTAACTTGCAACACAATGTCATAGACCAAGGATTGAGCTTCGGACCCTTAGGAACCCTTGTAGTACCTTTAGAATCTCTACACCACCCTAGTTCTAAGTGTGTTTGTAGTGTATTTGTGAGAAATTTATGTAGAGAGAGAGAGAGAGAGAGAGAGAGAGAGAGAGAGGGAGTAATAGAATGTTGAAGTGTGAAGCTGGGAACACTTGCAAATGAAATCCCGGGGGTGCCTATTTATAGGCATGAAGCTAAAAAGGGAAGGAAGACTTGGTTGTAAATGCCCCCAGCTCTTCTTTCCTTTTTTATTTTGCCTCGCCTTTTTGTTGAGTCCCTTAAGTTTTGAATGATGACAAACCATTACAGGAAACAGGATGCTTAAAAATGAATATAGTTGGTTCTGGGAACCAGCTGGTTTGGGATACTTGTTTCCTCAGACAAGTTGATATATATTGTGAATACTTTAAACTAACTTGTTTGTTATAGGGAACAACTGATTACATGAAAAGCTCATTCATTGTCAAGAACTAGTACGAGCTGTTTCCTTGACTGTTATGCGGAAAACAGTCATAATTTCTTTTATTGCATGTTACCTGTTATATGTGCAGTATAAATTGATTCCAAGACTTGAAGTGTGAAGCTTTCAAAGACATTCGAAGAAGAAATGTGCTCAAATTGAAGTAGTGAAGGAAGATTCAAGTTCTTGAAGATTAATGAAGATTAGAAGAATTGCTCTTTAAGTTTAATTTTAGGAATTTATGTAATATGCTTTGTAGTGTGATTGAATAGTAATGTCAAGTGCTTTAAGTGTTTTGAGTATGATCTTGAATTCTGTTACAAGCTTGGAAACAGAATTCATAACACCTCATTTAGGGAACCAAGCTGGGGAACCAGTTGTGTTCCTGAATGGAATTTTGGCTGCGGTTTTGAAAAAGAATTTTTTCTAAAATATTTTAAAAGGTATTTGAAAAGATATTTGCAGCTGAATATAGATGAATATGTGTATATTGCCTTAAACCTTGGAGTATATATCTTGTTGATTATTCTTAGAATAAAACGAACAAGATATTACATTCCAATAAATCTATCTTGCTTGTTTGAAAATATAGATTTATATTAATAATATACATATAAATACTCATCAATGCTTCTAAATCCAGCACTTCACGGATTAAAGAGTTCAGTATTGTTTGAGAGAAAAACAAAAGCATAAAGATCATTACTTTGAGTACACAAGAGCATTAGACGAGTTAATCATTCTCTTACTTTGCTTTCAGAAGTAATTCATAGAAGAAAATTGCTATTTCTAAAGGCATTCAACAAGGGGTTGAAGGCTGGTGAGTCTTTGTGATTCAAACACAGTTGGACTTACGAGTGTGAGTCGAGTCGCACATTCAGAAGTTGAGTGTGGGTTGCTGTTCACAGGAGTAGGAACAGTAGAGTGAGCGAGTTCTTTGTTTTTGGAGTAGAAATAATAAAAGAACTTAGGATAGGAGGACGTAGCCCAGAGTTGGGCGAACCTCGTTAATATTATGTGTGTTCTTTATTGCTTAACTTATATTCACCGTGCATACAGAACCATCCAACTGGTTCCTCATTCTAAGTCTGAAATCAAAGCAAGACAAAATTCGTTAGCATTAACTATACCTCAATTCATCCCCCCCCCCCCTCTTGAGTATCACATAACTTCACTTTTTCTGCGACTTAATTATGGTTAGAAAATATTCTACGCATCAACCAATCAACAAGTGCAAAGGAAGCTAGGGGATGCTTCTAGACATCCTTTGGGGAGAAAGCCACGGGCCTGGAAGTTTCTTTGAAGCTTTTTTGGAACGTTCCGTTTCGCTCGATTGCGCATTTTGCTTAAGAAATTCATAAATATTTATCCACAAATGAAAAATTTATAGAAAATATGTAAAACTTCGTTGTAAAACTAGTTTTTTTTTTTGTAAAATTTCATTTTTTTTAGTGTTTGATAGTTTAATCATAATTTTGGCAAATTAACTTAAGTTGTTAGAAACTCCGAAAAATTACAAAAATACTTAAAAAAATCCTGAAAATTCTGAAAAATTCTTGAAATATGTTTAAAATTGTTTGAATTTTTTGAAAGTGAAAAATAGTTTTTTGGGGTGCTATGTACTTGAATASGGGTCTAGTGTACGAAATTTTTTATTTTTTAGGGCTTGTTAGGGTCTKAGCTGTCTCGATTTGGCTWKTGTGTTGCAAGGGGTGTGTTGACATTAGCCATCTTGGGCTAGGGACAAATGTAGGTATCTACAACTATAACTCAAATTGTTTCTTGAACTACGAGTTTGAACTGTCGAAATAAACGATTAACTCATTATTAATCCGTTTAAGCACGACTATGCATATTCCGCTCCCACTCTTCAAGAAGCCTAAGACACCAATCCTAATCATATAGGAGGACTTATCCAATCTTGTACAACTAAAACTTCCACTCAAATTTTAGCAATCATCACTACTGCCTTTATAACCTCCATTAACGGCGCGACGTTTAACAATGTTAAAGATACACCAGAAATAAGCATTGGATGAGAGTAAAATTATACTCTTGTCAAAGGAATTCACTAAATACAATAATGAAAATCAGAATACAATATTCAAGCATTTGAAGTAGCTTTATCCAATATGTATTCTCAATACATATCCATATAATTGACAAAACATTCTTATGTTCCTATAGACTATGAAACTACGCATTCAATGATGAACTTAATTTTTTTTTGTGATAATCATTTATGTTCAATTTTTATTCACTTAATAGGGTATCATTTATCAAATTGTATTTGATAAACCTTTTGAATATTATAAATTACTTTGGAAATTTTATATAAAGGATATTTCCTTAGGTACCCCTGAGGTTTCGCCGAATAGCTCTGGTTCCCTTGAGGATATTTACTTTGGACACCGTTACTTTTCCATCCATTTATTACTAAAACTAATTAATACGGCTAATTAGCCCCTCCAACTTACKAAACAAACCCTTAAATAATTATAACTAACTCACCAGCACATTGAACACCAACATTGACCACTAACCTTRATTAGGTTTTTCTCAAATTTCCCCAATTCAATCACAGTGAGAAGGGTATCATGTTGGTGGTGCTGCGTGGTGGTTGGTGGCTGGGTMTGCGCGGTGCGGTGGTGGTGGTGGTTGGTGCATTGTGGATGTGTTCAATTGAGGAAGAAGGAAGTATGGTTGAAGGTAGTCAATGTAGATTAGTTAGTTTTATGTATTAGATGGGTTAATTAGTTAGTTTAATAGTTGAAAGGATGTAATTGTAGCAATGTCAGTCTTTCTTAACGGAATAAATAACGGTATGGTTATGTGAGCTATTATATCCAACCTTAGGGTTACTTGATCCGTTGCTGAAACCTTAAAGGCACCAGCGCTATTACGCCAAGCCTCTTGGGTACCTGAGAAAATATCCCTTGATTTAATACAAAACCATGAATAGATGACAGAATTTGTTAAATCTTCATATCATAAACATAATATCAAGAAGTTTAATAARTATGAAACACATTTCATAATTCTAAAACTTACTGAAATTCATAGACATTTTTCAATGCCTGATTCCCATAACCTTAGTATGACAATCATGTTTTGGCTCCCAACTCACACAGCTTAAGAAGTTCAACTACCATTGCACTAATGGCCGACCAAAACACTCATATGGACTTTAGTTTAACCGAGCCACTCACCTCATTGGCTTCCCAACTGACAAAGCTTAAGAAATCCAAACCCTGAGTTCACGATGTCCCTCCGGAAGTGATGCAGAGCATCCTAAAATGCCAWGCCTTTCTTGAGGAAAAGACAATCTCTGAACATACACCACAGRTTTGAGACCAAGTCGAACTCGCTTGCATTGTTGCTGGGATGCAGGCTATTATTGGTGAAATGCAAACAAGGCTTGTTACATTTGAACAAGCACCGACAAAAGTTGGACCACAAGAGGACCTAATCAAGAGGATTTCAAACACCATGGATGACATATCAGAGTATTTCCATACCAAAGTACAATAAYTGGAAAACGTAGTGAAGAAGGATGTTAGCGGACTATCAAAGGCAAGAATCGAAGTAGTGAGACAATCGAGCCATTTGAAAAATTACCAGTCTCATGCGCGTGCTCCTTTCAACGTTACCTATGCTCCCATATTTGATCACCTAACTGCAAAAAGGCTTCTTGACCCCATTGGCCCTACTCCTGATACATCTATATGTCAAGGAGGGAAAAATGGTGGATGCAAATTAACATTGCAAGTACCATAGAGGCAATGGCTATTCAACTGAAGAATGTTACAATCTAAACAACATCGTTTACACCATGACCATAGACAATAAACTCTTTATCCTTCCTGAGGTTAGAGAGCCAAATATGCATTCAACTCCACCATACTCATTGTTTAAGTCGAAGAACAAATTCAGGTTTGGCRTAAAACCGTGAAGATCATCACTCTAAGCGGCAAGGTCATCAAGTGCACCATAGGAAAARGACTAATGTTCAAGGATTGCGAATTTGAGACCAAGGCTGAGTCTAGGGTCATAGAAGCTAGGATAGCTAGTCCTAGGGAGTGTCCATATAAGTGTTTCAAGGAGCCTAGTGTGCTCCCTTCAATTGTCAATCAATTCTCTTCGGAGACCAACTTATCTGTACTCTCTCAAGAGTTTAATAATATGATCCTTTCTACTTACTCCTCTTCTTCTTTTTCTTCTCGTGATTGCTTTAATACACAACTTGAAAACAAACAAAACAACAATGAGTTAATAAAGGCAATGGAAGAGAAGGAAAAGAAAACTTCTGTCATTAAGCAAAAAAAAGGTAAACATCTCCAATAACGACACGCTGTGGAAGATACAAATTAGTCTAACACTGAGTCCATAAGAATGGGTTGAACTACTTGCAACACTAAGGGGTTTAGGGACGTTTTTGCTTGGTCTTATGAAGACATGATAGGGATCGATCCTCACATCGCACAACATAAAATTCCACTCGTAGAGGAGGTTAAGACAATCAAATAAAAGCTGCGTCACATGAGACCGGATGTTGCACTTAACATTCGGTAAGAAGGTATAAAAAACATGATGCCGACTTCATTAAGGTTGTCAAAAACCATAAATGGATAGAAAATGTGGTACCCATGCCAAAGAATGACACACGAGTTTGAATGTGTGTGGACTTTCGTGACTTAAACAAAGCAAGTCCAAATGATGAATTTCTCTACCGCACATAAACGTTCTTTTAGACAACACAGCCAACCATGCTTTACTCTCATTCATGGATKGGTACACAAGGTATAATACAATCCAAATGGCAAAGGAAGACAAGGAAAAGGCAACCTTCAGCACTGTGTAGGGGCTATATTACTACACCMTGATGACTTTCGGTCTAAAAAATACATGCGCTACCTACCAACAAGCTACCACTATTCTACTTCACGAAAAGATACACAAAGAACTAGAGGTATATGTAGACACTATGATTGTTAAATCAAAAGACCGTGAAATTCATACCCTTACACTAAGGAACTTCTTTGACAKACTCTGACAGTTCAACATGCGCTTAAATCTTAAAAAATGTGCATTTGGAGTCACCTCAGGCAAAATTTTGGGTTATGTCATAAGCTCTTAAGGCATCGAGATCGATTCCACAAAGATCTATGACATCATGATCCGTAGACCACCACAGAACGAGAAATAGATCCGTGGGTTCTTGGGTCGACTCCAATAGATCAGCAGGTTCATAGTAAAGCTCAGTATGGTTTTTGAACCCRTCTTTAAGAAACTAAAGAAAGGTGTTCCCAAGAAACTGAATAATGATTGCCAATARACCATTGACAAAATCAACGAGTATCTCATAAATCCTCCTGTTCTAGCTCCTACCCACCCTATGTATCCACTATAGCTTTATTTACAGCAACTAACACTGCAACCATAGCCATGCTCACACAAGAAATAAATGGTAAAGAAAGCACCATCTACTACCTAAGCAAGAAGTTCCTTGCTTACGAAGAATGCTATTCCGCCATAGAAAAACTATGCTTGGCTTTAGTGTGGGCATCAAGGAAGCTCCGACGTTACTTGCTCACACATACTGGACACAACGTATGTAGAGGGGATCCTCTAAAATACCTCTTTGAAAAGCCAGTTGTCAATGGGAGAATGTCACGATRGATGGTCATGCTTGTCGAATTTGACCTTAAGTACATGCCGCAAAAAGTTTTTAAAGGTAGCATTGTCTATGAATTCTAAACACAATCCCTAGACAAAGTTCTTCCTGAGGACTTTTACTTTTCGCACGAGGAATTAATGATGACCGAAGAAGACAATTTGTCATTATATTTYGAGAGTACATCAAGTAAAAAAGTATGCTGAGTTAGAGTGTTTCTAGTTTCGGCACAAGAGGAGCACACCCCCATTTCTGTAAAGCTAGACTTCGATGTCACCAACAATGCATCAGGGTATGAAGCTTGTATACTAGGCCTCCAAGCCACCATTGCACTGAATTTCAAGAAGTTAAGGGTATATGGTGATTCCTCACTCACTATAAACCAGATTTCAAGCCGGTGGAGGTATCAAGTGAAAGCCTTGCTTCTTATTGGTCTTATCATGAAAGGATCGAATCTCAATTAGATGAATGAAGTCAAATACACCTACCTACGATGTGAGGATAACCAATTCGCAGATACACTGGCAATACTCGCATCTATGGTGCGAATTCCTTGTTAGGTTCCTAAAATGTCTGTAGTCAAGATCATTAAGCAACGACAGGAATCGACATACATTTGCACTTTATACAAAACTAATGAGGAGCCCAACCTTAATYCGGAASAGACATGGTACACCGACAACAAAAAGCTACCTTAAAGCCAGTCAGTATCCTTCTCGTGCAATGAAATAGCAACAAAGGGCCCCAAGACATCTCACGTCAGACTATTTACTCCAAGGCGAAGAGCTCTACAAATGCCACTATAACGACTTTCACCTTTTTTGCATCACTCAACTAGAAGRAAAAATGGTCATCGAGCACTTCCATGATAAAGTTTGTGGCACTCACATGAATAATACGCTCCTGGCCTCTATGATTCTCAAGTTGGGGTATTATTTGACCACCAYGAAAAGGAATTGAAAGCAACATGTCCGTACGTGTGATACATGCCAAAAATACTCCAAATGCAAAACACATTCCRCTAATTCTTCTTTCCACATTTGTCTCTCCATGACACTTCTAAACATGGGGATAGATATAATTGTAAAGATCACGTAACCTGGGCGAGGAGGCCATGAATTCATACTTGTAGCTATAGACTACTTCAAGAAGTGGGTTAAAACAGCATCATATGTGAAGCTCCTGGCTAAGCATGTTGCAAAGTTCATCGAAAACAACATCATTTTTCGATATGGGGTCCACACGTGATATAACAGAGAATTACAAAGATTGGCCGCAAAAGCTAAACTTTGCCTTGTATGGGGTACGGAACCTCTATTCGCACATTAACAAGTATCGAGGTAGTTCAACGAGTGGAACACTACTACCTTTTTTTTTTATCTATGGCAATAGTAAAAAACCGTTGCAACATATACCCATGAACGTTGCATTAGGCTTAAGGCAACGACCGTTGAGTTTGGTGCCGGTTCTATAGACCTCATGCAACGGTTTTTCAACCTATTGCAACGGTCCAGCTTAACCGTTGCTTTAGGTCTATTGCAACGGTCTCTAGTTTAAAGAACCGTTAATATAGCTGTCTATGGCAATGCTTTTTATAGCTATTGCAACGCCTTGTGGAAGTTTAACTGTTGCCTTTGATATATGGGAACAGTTGTTTTTATCTATTGCAATGGTTTAAGTTTTAAGGAATCGTTGCTCTAGTTGAATTTAAACATTAAAATGGACCTATTGCAACGATGCAACTGTTGCAATAGGTTCATATYAACATTGCAATAGATAGCTAGTGCAATGGTTCTGTTATGTTCCTACGTTGTGTTTTGAATGATGACAAACTACATTGAGCTAAAATATGTATGCAAGTTTTTGTTTGCATGTGCTGGTATAAGTTACAAAACACAAAACACATAGTTTTAGGACTTAGATGCAATGTAAGTAGTATTTGGATTAATGCACTATAATGGTTATAGTTAGAGAGATGAGGTAGTTGAATATAATAAGTAAGTTTTGTTACTTATTGTATAAAACTTCCGATAACTTGAGTTGACTGGAACAGTTTTGGAACGGTTTCAAACTAGTCCGCTCCTCTCCAGTTTACTTCTTAACATCCATATTTTAGGAAAGTTTATTCTCGCGTAAAAGTGATTTTGAAATTAAATGGATGGAACGTTTGTTCTGCAAGCAAGTTCTTTTAAGTATGGTAAGTATATTATATGAGTTCATAATTGATTTTATTTGCTAGCAAATAAAATCAGTGGATATATTTTCCGTGAAATAATTATATTATTTCCAAGGAAAATATGTCCACGTGATCTAATGAAATATACATACCAAAGGCTTACTTAAGAGGATGAAAAAACACACAAACCCTAACACTTTTGCATGAGCCTTTTCTAGAAACTAGATTGCAAAAGTTCTCTCTCTCTCCTTAAGTTTAACCTAGCATTAATCCAATACTACGTTAAGGTTTAAATTTCTCTCATTGTAGGCATTAAGGCTATTTGTAAAATGAGAGACAAAGTGTTGGGGATTGTGAGGTCAATTTGCTAGGGAATTTGATTAGGGATCATGTTCATTTGAATCACCATAGTTTGTGATTGGGGTGAACTTCCATTGGTGAAAGTTGGGGATCTGTTGTGCATAGGTACATAATCAGATCAAGTGTATTCCTTTGTTATTCAGAGTTGTTTAATAAATGAGAGAGTGAGTGGAGGACGTAGACTTATTAGATCACGTGTATTCCTCGTTAAATTCTTGTGTTGTTTATTTCTCGCATTTATTATTCCACTGCTTAAGGACTGGTTCTTAATTGGTCTCAATTAACCCAAAAAAAATTACAACATTCATTCTTTACACAATCACCCCCCCCTTGAGTATAAGTTGCACTTTCAGGTTGAAGCGTTGCAATAGGTATATTCAATTTTTTTAAAATTAGTAATACTATCATAGTAAATCAATAATAATGCTAATTATAATAAATGCAAAAACAACAACAACAACAATGACGATGACGACGACAATAATAAAAACAAATTCATATCGTATTAAGAATAATTAAAAACACAATACATCGTTTGACTCTTAAAACAAATACTGATCGGGAGGTATTTTGGCGTTGTTGAATTCACCAAAACCTCTCAAGCGAACAAAAATTTATAAAACCTAACAAAGTTGCTACAAAAGTATAGCGAGTGAGCAAGGGTCGTACCCATGAGAGGGTAGTCGTTTGCTTGCGTTTTTACACTTATGATTGGGAACGAAAACAAGTTTTGAAGTTGAAAATTGCTAGAACTAAAAGTAAGCTAGGGAATTAACGATTTGAATACAAATATCACAAAACACATAGGAATAATAGCTTGCCCAACTATATAAAGGATTTGAATGCAAATCAAAGGTTTAGTCTCAATTCATCATTTAAGCAATTGTGATCTTAGTTTAGCAAAATAGGTTGAATCATCTCCCAAGTCATCCAACTCTACCAAACTTGCTCAAACAAAAGTACCCTTTAAGCTCTCACAAGAATTAGTCATAAATTGATTAAACCAATACCCTAACAACCCCTGTAATCCCTTGCAAAGGTTAAACAAGGCAAACTCTCTCTCTCTCCCTCAAAGCCTTGGGTGGCCTAATCCAAAACCAAGTAAGATTGAGAAACCACAATATTAGGAACAAGGATTGTTGAAAAGAGATGATAATATCATTTTGGCATCAATGGATTATAGTTGGGCACCCTAGCATCACGAAGCTAGAAAACTACTCAAAAAGCATGACTGAAAGCAAGAAAACAACAAAAATAGCAAAAGGAAACATTGAAATACCCATTGAAGTATCAAAAACCAAAGCAAAATAGGGTATTGAATAACTTGCTAAAAACTAAACCAGAATCAACAAAACAAACATTAAAGGACTCACAAACACACTAAGATTCAATCTATCAACAAATGATATCAAAAACAAAAGTATTGAAGAAGAGCTAGGCCACAAAAACCTAGAAAATGAAAATTGCTAAAAACTTGAAGTAAACGAAATAAAAACTAAAAACTAAACAAGAAATAGAATTACCTCGAAAAATTGACTGAATTGCATATAAGACTTGCTAAAATTGGTTGAGAAATGAATGAATTAGAGCCAAAACAAGTTCAAGAACAAGTAGCTTGCTATCTCCTATAACTAAGAACAAAGGAAGAAGATGAAATGAAAATTTGGGAGAAAAATAAAAACTCAATCTGAAACTTGTATTGAAAGTGAAAATCACAACTAATTGCTTACTTCTAGCTTCTAAATCTAACTACTTACTTAATTCTCACTCCTAAAACTATATATATATATATATATATATATATATATATATATATATATATATATATATACAACTCAATTACAAGGTTTACAATATTTGAAAGATCGCCATTACTAATTTCCACATGTGCAAATACAACTTAAGAGTTAATTTCAAGCCAGTCAATAGAGTGATCAACGCTAGAAAAGTAAACGAAAACCACTGCCACGTAGACGTGGGCAATGACTTGTGTCACCACCTCGATGCGCGTGCGCTACGAAAAGTCGTGTAGGCGTGTGTGGGGACGCGAGGGTGGAGGAGCGTGTGGCAGCCTCCATGCGCGCACACGCCTTTTTCCTTCTTGTTTGGTGGAGCCCTCTGTAGGTTCTTGTGGTGGCGCGGGTTCTTAGGTGAAGGCGCGTGTGGTAGGCTCGACGCGCGCACGTGCCTTTTTTCCTCTGCCTTAGCCTACTCAATTGCTCTAAATTTGAATTGTCTAACTTCGGGCTCGTTGCTCGGAATGTAACCTATAATATACCGATGGAAAGCCCTCGGAGTCTACTTTCCAACTTAAAAAGTTTCACTGGCAAATTCAAAGTGTGAAGAATGATAYGGCTCGAAGAAGCTGTTAGAGTACTATTTCAATTACTTAAAAGCTTACCCTTCGCAAATATAACCGCACCAACATGTAACAAAGCACAACGCTAGCACACACATGCTTAGGCAACTTGTAAACACTCACAATACTAGCAATTGAGTGTATAATAATAGAAAAGAAGAGAAATCAAGTTAAAAATCTATAAAAACCACTAAAAACCAAAAAAACTCTATAAAACTATACAAAGTTGAAATCTAACCAAAAGGTTAGTAAAATGGTATCCAAAAAACACAAATTGGCCAAAATATTTAAGGAAGAAATAAGTGCCTAAATGTGACCATTTTTGGCACTTATCAACTTCCCCCAACTAGAACCTTTGTGCATCCTCGAGCAAGGCAAAACAACAGATTAGAAAGGAAAGAAGAAAACTATACACTAACTCACTTTCATAGGAATCACGATCACTTTTAGCAACTAGTAACCARCCCTTTAAACCCTCAACTAGCTAAGAAGGACGAGGATGGTCCCATGAAGGTTACTAAATAGAAGACCCACAACTCCATAAATTCAAAGAAATCAAGGCAAAGGTTTTCGAAAACACAAGGAACACGCATGGAAAAACAAAAGAAAGTGAAAAATGTGGATAGAAAAACAAAATATGCATGGGATTAAATTTCTCGGACTTAAGGGATTTAATAAGTATATAGGATGTCCCCCCAGCTAGTAGTCAAGCAAGCATCAAATAGATATCAAAAATTGTGTGCAATTTTCAAAGCTTGCAATAAATCAAGTCATTCCACTCTCTTCCTCTCTCCAAAGCGACCCTCCTTAGCTTAAAGATAAACTAAGCTYGTTGACAACACATAGCTCAARGAAAGTGCTCAAGAATAGCATAGAGAGATCTTTAGAGTGAGGTTAAAGCACATAATTGCACTATATATCCAAAATGAAAAATACATTTGTGACTCCTCAACCTTTTGTGACTCCTCAACCTTTTGTGACTCAACTCCCAAAGTCAAAGGTGTTTTCGTTTTGTAATGTAGGCTAAAGGTTGGGTGAGGATAAAAGTATTTGGATTGTGGTGATATACCTACACAAGTGAAGTTTACAAACATCAAACCAAAGTTTGGGGATTGAGGTGCCCAATTCACTTCACTCACAAGGAGGCAAGTTTATAGCACACTTGTTTTCTCCCATACAACTTGCTACACTTTGATCTATTTTCCCTTTTTGTGCATGTGTTTGGATTTTTCTTTATTTTTCTRTTTTTTCTTTTCAATGCACTTGGGAATCACTTTGCAATACTATTGCATTTCACTACACATATTACAACACTTTGAGGCTTTATTTACTTAGTCTTTACAAACACAATAACCATAGTTCACTTTCTTTTAAAGGTCAAAACATGTGAGAGTTTGGCTATGAGGTATGTATTGTGGCTAACAAATATGAAAGCACAAAGGGGTGCCAAAGGTGAATGAAAACCCAAAATTTATTCCCAAATATGTAAGTGGTAAAAGAAACAAAAAGAGCGAATGTAAAAGGGAAAAAAAATTATGTGGATTTAGWTCTAGATCCCTTAGGTAGTTCGGTSTAGATCTCGGAATGTCACAAACGAATAGTCATGGTAGGAGTCCARTGCAAACACTCAACTTTATGTGGATTTTTTACTTGGATGTATCTACTTCGATCTAGGGAAATATACACAACTCACAAGGTCACAAATATAAACAAGTATCACCAAGCTAGGTTTCCTATCATCTACCACGCTACTCCCGGCTTGGAAAGAAAGCTCGCCACCACRAAAATATCACATGGCTTGCTTATAAATCGTGCCAAACAAATAGATTCCTAGGACGAGAACTTCATGATTTGTATTTTGAAAAGAATGGTGATTCTAAAATTATAGACCTTGCAAGCTCCTTGGCTAGGAGGAAGAGAAGAATGAGTTGCTCAAAACTCATCAAATCCCATCCAATAGTCCATATCCGAAACACAAAACATAATTTATCACCTTGCCTTGAAAAAAAAGAGAAAAGAAACAAAAACTAAAGGAAAAGAAAAGGAAAATGGAAAATGTTTTTGGCCTTTTTGCAATTTTCAATTTTTTTATGATTTTTGCAACTTTGTTCCTAAAAACACARAGGCACATAACACATATACACAAGCACAAAAAGAAATAGAAAAATCCTAGGAAAATAAAGGAAAAT
Organism: Bassia scoparia; assembly: GCA_008642245.1. NCBI lineage: Eukaryota > Viridiplantae > Streptophyta > Magnoliopsida > Caryophyllales > Amaranthaceae > Bassia > Bassia scoparia. Next base: position 30,873 of record SNQN01004076.1, read on the forward strand.
TTAGAGATACCRTTCACATTACAATCCTTATCATCCTCTTATCAACTTCAAATCAACTTGACTGAAGTCAAGGACAATACAAAATAACCTCGAGGGGGAATCCAACAACCGTTGTGCAAAAAAGTAAAGTAAAATCGCCATAGGGACGACCCYTACGACGCTGTAAGCACATAAATCCCAAAGATGGTATCTCCAAGTGTAAAAAGAAATTCCTAAAATCAAGGCACGCACATTAGTTACAATAAACAAAGAGATGGAGTTAGAGGAAACTTACAAAGCCGCATCCAAACAATTATAAGCATAAGAGCCCCAAAAATCGAGCTCACATCCAAGCTTGCGTCTCAGCAAGCAAGAACCTAAAAAGGAAAATGCCTCCCACTAACTAGAATGGAACTTTTTCCCGGAGTTCAAAACGAAGAAGTAGGGAGGGAGGGAAAAAGAAGGGAACAAATACGAAATACAATTCTCAAGGAGCTTTCATTGACATAGCCTCCAACTTCAAAATATTGGCTGCAAAGACCGAAGTCTTGAGTAAAACACTAGCCAAGTTTCTAAACCAAAACACAAACAAGCACACAAAACGTAAAAACATAAGACACAAGACTACACGCACTTACTCAAATAAAAGTAAAAGAGAGAAGAAGCATAGAGAACGGTCTACGCCCTTCGTATGCCTCCCGGAAGCGCTTCTTTACCGTCACTAGCTTGACRCGACCTCCCCTTAGGGAGGATCGAACACATGAAACTCTGGGATCCTTTGGAAAACTTGGCATCATAGTAGGGATTGAAACGATGTCCATTGACTTTGAATGAGGAGTCATGCTCCTTGTTCCATAGCTCAACTACCCCAAGTGGATGTACCTCTTTAACTTCAAATGGACCTAAACATGTTGACTTAAGCTTGCCGGAAACAATCTTAGCCTAGAGTTGAAATGTAGGSCCTTATCGCCGAGATGGAACTCTTTCCTGTTGATCTTCTTGTTGTGCCACTCCTTTGTTCTTGCCTTATGTGTACTAGCACAGTCATATGCATGTAACTGAAGCTCCTCTAACTCATGGATCTTCAAAAGCCTCTTCTCTCCCGCACTTGCCAAGTCGAAATTAATTGCTTTGATCACTTATAGAGATTTATGATCGATTTYGACCGACAAATGGCATGCCTTGCCATATACAAGTCGATATGGTGTGGTCCCAATCGGAGTGTTAAATGCAATTCTATAAGCCCACAAGGCATCATCCAACTTGTCCGATCAATCTTTTAGATATCTTAAAATCGTCTTCTTGATAATGCTCTTGATTTGTTGATTAGAGAATTCAACTTGGCCGCTTGTTTGAGGGTGATATGCTAAACCTACTTTCTTGTTCTCAACCACGCTTTTTCAGTAAATTTGATAGCCCATGAGCAAATGGGAGCACCATCATAATGACCACCCTAGGCATCCGAATATCGGAAATATATTCTTTGAACATCCTCCTGGACACCTTGTGATCATTATTAGGCGAAGCAAGAGCACTCTAACCGACTTTGAAACATAGTTTACGACCATTAAATGTATTGATTTCCCTTACAGAGGGAAAAGGCCATAAATAATGCCCACACATCAAAACTCAAGTTCTACAATGGCATTTTGGGGCATTTAATCTATCTTCGAGATATTCCTGGTTCTTTGGCACCTTTCACAAGTGGTCACGTACATTAAATGTATTGATTCCTTAAAGAGGGAAAAGGGCCATAAAATCATGCCCCCACACATCAAAAACTCAAGTTCTACATGCATTTTAGGGCATTTATCTCTCTTCGAGATATTCTTGGTTCTTTAGCCTTTCACAAGTGTCACGTACTTCCAAGCATCAGAAACATGTGAGGCCACAAAACAGAAGCTACACCTTCCTAGCCATCTTGGTCCATCTCAAATGGTGCTCTGCTACCCAGATATGACACATCTCAAGATTCCCATTATCTCTTCTTCGGAACACATCTCCTAATGAGCTTGTCCCTCTCTCTTGACAGAAACAGATCATCGCCAAATGTAATACTTCGTCCCTTATTTTTTCTCATATTCCTTGAATACCTAGAGGGAATATTCCCGTTGCCAGGTAGTTGGCAAGTCCGCAACCAAAGGAAGCTTGTTCATCAATCAGTCTTCTCTTCATCTTCTAAAACATCAAACTCTCACTCTTTGCATTGAAATTCAAAGCCTTCAACATTCAAAGGAATTAAAAACACAATAAAGCATTCTTAAATACTTTCAAACACTTCAAAACACAATCATGCATCCAATCATGCACTATCATAGAGATTTGCTTGATTTGTGGTTCTTGTTTTTTTTTGTTCGATTTTAGCTTTGTTCGTGTTCGTAGAGTTCGCGGGGTCCCAGACATCGTTCACTCATTCATTAGCACTGTGTGCAAGGTAAGTTTGTGGCAATGTTCAATTTCTTAATCCCTTTTGCATGCTTGCTTAGAGATTTGACTTACCATGCAATTAGCATGTAATATGTGATAACAACTATTTGGGCATGAATTAAATACCATTACGGCAAACCTTTAATTCTTGTTGAATGTTGTCTTCTTCAAATCACACTATTATTAATGTCTTAACACAATGTCGCAACAACAATTATTCTTCTATGCAAGCTATTTCAGTCAGCAACGACAAAGTATATTTAGCATTCTGCGTTAACGGAAATTGTTTTTGTTGTTTTTTTTATATATGGACTCGCAATGACCGAGTAAGAGCCGCTAACGGGGGGGTGTTTTCACTACTTATACCCTTACCTTGTCCCTTAATCCAGACTTTGTTCACTACCACATATGGATCCTTGCTCTTGCTGTTTAATGCTAATATAGACAGGCTTAAAACGGGTTACAGCTTTGAGAACGAAGGCGGTGGCAACTTCCTCTACTCGTTCGGAGTATAAACACACAACTCCATGCATACTCAGACTATGCAAAAGCAAGAATTCAATTGTACCAACAAACCGAGTCRTCCACTAATTATACCCMCCGTGGCAGAGGGATCGAACCCAGTCCGACCCGGTGATGCCCCGGCACCCATACAGTTTTTTGGCGACTTCATTAGGGAATTCACTAAAGATATTATCTTTAGTGATGTGTGGACAATACTCGAAGTGTCATGCGAATTTAGGGTCTTAAAGACGACATGTGTTAGGCATCCTGCATTACACGCAACTTAGGTCGTTTGCACTGAGTTTCCGTTATCTAGGCAACACGTCTCGCATGAGTGAGTTCTACACTCGAGACAGACCGGGGGGCTCGCTTAAGATTGGCGCTAGTGCACTTCCTAAGTAACTAATTCTTAACCTTGATGCCCATCCCAACCATGACGTGCGGCTGCGAGCCCTACAAAGCCGTAATGGTTTAGACCTCTTTTGAACATCACAGCAGGCTGGATGTGGTAAGGACCCTTCTAGGCCTAGTCATGGGACCCTCTTGGACACCCAAACCGACCAGTTTGTAAACGTAGCAACAGACTCTAGGTGGTTGGACTGTTTGTTTTTCATTTTGCATATAGGGATCATTATAGTGTGACAACGTGCTATGTGTTTTTAGTTAACTAAGRSCTTAGCTTTGCATAATAAACAACAAGGAGTCATGTAACAAGTCTCCTATAAGAAGTGGTCATTCCTTACACGTCGTAATGTCAAAATGGTTGTAAACTAAAATCGTTTAGGCTTTACGTCTTTTTGCGTCACACAATTGTAAACGAGCGCTAAAACTCGTAAWTCGCCTTAAAAAATATTTAAAAAGAAATTCGAACAAAAAACAAAGGGGATTGCGAATAAAAAATTAGCAAAAAATAATTGAAAYTAAATATAGGCGAAAACGAATTTTGGCGTTCTTGCWTTTTCATTTTTGAGTCAAGTCTATAGGCAAGGAATGATMACGAYTACGCAATGCATCGAGTCTTGTCAAGGAATCAAGTTATGTATCTCACTCTCATGTAGGATACACTMATTTTCACGATAACTTTGTAGGACGACAAGGCTAGCTTGAGAGGAACCTCGGTCTCTATTCCTTTGCCCAAAAGGATCATTCAACACTCCAAGTCTAGGTCCTCTAGTCCCTAAGCACCACAAATGGGTGGAGAAAGCAACGCCATGGCTTAAATGCAAGCCACCATTAACACTTTGCAAGCCTAGCTTGYYGCACTTGAGCAAACTAATTAATCCGAGGTTACCCCTAAAAACCTCGAAAAGATGGTCCTCAAAGAAACCAAATAGAAAGCCAACTTTGAGACACCTGCGCTCGAAGACATTTCAGCTAAGATCCCCAAAACGTTTTCTACAACAGAGTTACCTAAGTTCAAGCCAACTGATCATCCTAGGTTCCATCTCAAAGGATTTGCGACCATAATGTCAATCAAGGGGATCAATATTGCTCTTTTCCCTAAGTTGTTCCCCATGTCACTCGAACCTGTATGCCAAAAATGATTCTACTCTCTCCCCGACAAGGATATAGCCAATTGGGATGACATAACTCAAGCGTTCATGATGCGATAGAAAAGTAACATTCAAGTCACTACTACATTAARACTTTAATGCAACACCAAAAAACTGTTGCAAAAGGGTAGTAAAATTGTTGCAAATACCATAATGCAACAGTTTACTTAAGCGTTGCATTTGCTTGCGTTGCATTTGATCAAATGCAACACTTTTWTAGCCTATTGCAACGGTTCATGGAAAAAATTAGAAAGTGTTGCATTAGAAGTTAGTGCAACAACTTAACAAACCTAATGCAATACTTTCGAACACTTTTATAAGTGTTGCATTAGATCTAATGCAACAATGTATTACACCTAATGCAACACTTTGTCAAAATATAGAACCTTGCACTTAGATCTTATCAAGAACAGTATCCAACCTAAACGCAACACTTGGATATATTAAAAACCTTGCATTTGCCTTGAATTACTTATAGCTAATGCAAACCTTAATTTAGAATAATAATATTTTATAGTGGTAATAGATGAATAATAATAATAATAATAATAATAATAATACATATAATTAATAATGATATAATTATTTTATTCAAATCCTAAAAGGTTATTATTATTATAACAACAACACCGAACAAAGAAAATAATGTATTTCATAATACTTTATCATTAATATTAGTAATCAATTACCTTTTATTCCTATGGTTTAGAAATTTACAAAAAATACAACCATGCACCAATTTGATACTCTCTAATAACATGATCACAAATATTATCCATCACCTAAA
>SNQN01004076.1:37970-54859 GCA_008642245.1 Bassia scoparia
TGCATTTAACCGTTGCAATAGATACAAGTATTGCATTTGATTGTTGCGATAGTTACAAGTGTTGCATTTGCCCGTTGCATTAGCCTTAAGTGTTGCAATAAAGTGTTACATTTGTTTTTTAATGTAGTAGTGAGTTTCTACGTCACTAAGGGAACTTGAAATCCTCAAGCAAGGGGATAAATAGGACTTTACCACCTACCTTGCACGATGGAAGGAAACAGCAGCCCAAATGAACAATCCTCCCGAAGAAAAAGAATTGGTGAAAATATTTATCAAGAATTTTCTCCCTAAGTACCGGAATTACCTTCGCTACTTGGACCTAGACACCTTTGACAAGGTCTATCGCATTGGCATCGAGATTGAGGATGATCTCCTAAAAGAAGAAGCAAAGAACAGGTCAGGTGGCCGCCAAAAGAACGACACAACCAACTCATCAATGGATGTGTCGAATTGAATGTGAATGATATTTAAACAACCATACMTCCGGCAAAGCCCTCTAAACRCCAATTCACTCCGCTTGGAATAGCCTACACCCAAGCATTTGATCGCCTCTACACTAGAGGCCTAATCACTCGAGTCGGTCCTACAACTGATCATTTGATTCAAAAGAGGTCTCTKAAATGTGATCCAACAAAGTATTGCAAGTATCACCGCGATAAAGGTCACACTACCGAGTTATGCAACACAGTTAGGACCATTATACAAGGTATGAATATAATGGGCTCCTTCCTATCCCTCCAGGAGGAAAAGAAGAAGCAAAGCAGCCATCCGCAGCACACGTATTTCACAACAAAAGGGAACACGAGCAAGAGTCAAGAAAGTTCTACTATAAGTTTAGTCCGAGAGTCTCTCCACCTAGATTTACATTTTTCTTTTCTTTTCCTTTTTCTCGAGTCTGTGTCAATTAGGAATAGAGTCTTGTCATCTCATAAGCCTTCCACAATGATAAAAGTTCTTTTTCTTTTTACATTCTTTTCTTAGCCTTTTCATGTGTTTTAACTTCAATGATGAAATGCTAATCAACACATGACCTCATTAAAAAAAAGGGAAAAATGAAAAACAAAAAATGAATAAGTTGGACATGCTCGAGAGACCTTCTTTCGTAGCTCCACAAAAACAATCCTTCTCCCTCCATGCACCCTATCTCAAATACCTACATATTCCTACCCTCCATTGCAATCCATTTTACCCTTCTTATGCAAACAAACACAAAAGAAGCCGATTCCTTTTCATTCCTATATCTTCCTACCCTCCATGGTGCCAATGTGGCATGAAGTAAAGCAAAGCAAAGTTGAAACCCAAAACAAGTTGTGGTTTAGACAAWAMAAAARWAAAAAAAAAAAAAAAAGAGCCAAGCCAACCAAATAGTCAAAAGAAAAAAGTTTCAGCAACAAAGAGTGATACATTCTAGACACAGCTTCGCACATTGCAAATTCACACTAAAGCAAAATGCAAAGGGGAAAATAAATTGCGGCAAGTTCGCCAAAAGCCTCACATCCCATACCTAGCCTACATTACAACCAGAAAAGCCCTCTCGAAATGAGGATTTTCCTAGCCTAGCTAGGCCGATACCCGASAAGGTTATGTCCTAGTCAAAATGATGCATCACTTGCACACATGACCTCACGAACTACGATCGGTCTGATTTCACTTAGATATGTAGGTAGCCTCTTCGCATGGTTCGACTAAATTATTAAAAAGAGGTCATCATCGTGTTGGTTTGATTTTTCTAGAAGTCTGAAGCACAACTTATCWTTAGTTTAGAACTTGACATAGGGTCGAGTTTGAACCAGCATCTCTTAGCAAACCACTTCAATCCCCTCATCTTGTCACCCTTAGTAAAAAATTGAGTCTTTTTTTGTTTTGTAGATCCATAGCCTTTCTTTCTACAACCCTTTAGGACTGTCTTAATCATCCTAATGCAATCATGTAGTCAGGCTCTTGCTCATGTAGTCAAACTTGCACATCAACCATCTCCAGCAAGGTCGGGGGGCTTTTCCTCAATAGTGTCATTTTAAGCATAAGGTCCACTTCTCAAAGTGTAGGGGATTGCATCAACAAATAAGTCCTCATTACTTGTTTCTTTCCCGAGGGAGCAACAAATCACGAGTTCCTAAGTTGAATGACAACAAAATCTAGAAGCAACAGACATGGTACATCGACATGATTGGGGGCTTGCAATATCAATAGAGTCTTCATACATGCGACTGACCCTGCAAGGCATGGTCACAACTTATTAAGGGCTCTACATTGGCCTAGCGATTCTCATTATAGCAATGCGCTCTCTGCTCGAGGGAGAACCAAACTTATGTTCCTGMCTTAAGTATACATCTTTGCTATAGGTTGAGCCTTGAGCATGCGTCCCTAGGCAAATGCCTCAGTACTTGTGCCCTACAAGTTTCGCAATGGTCTTCACACTATTACTCGGAGTCATTAGGGGCTTACAAAAAAAAGGGGGAGCTCCTTACATTTGAAGCACATTCAACATAAGCACATCAAGGACCATGCGCACTTCCTATGCCGATAGCATACTCGTCAACCAATGTCCATTGTTCAACAAGCAACAAATTCAAGTTCATGACTTGAGTCAGCACCGTGTCTCGACATATCAAAACCAAGGGGCTCATAGAAGAAAGGGAAGAGCTACATGCGCCCATGCAATGATAACTCTTGAATCACTACACATGAGAAATCAACGAGAGAATACAACCAAACACTGTACCTTGTAAACCTGACTAACTTACTAAAACAAGGCAAATGCATCCTCAACACGCCAAAAAGCCCTCCAGACGTGTAACCACTTCCCATCACCACAAAAGGTTCTCTCTAACACACTTCACAACCACAAAAGGTCCCGTAATTTCAGGCCGGCTATCCAATATACGATAATAAAATTGATAGCCACATAGCCCTTTCAACATAGTTCGCAAAGGACTTTCCACCAACACTCGGGGCTGAGCCCAAACTTTAGTCAGAAGCTCTATATCACAATGTACATATTAAAACTACATTAAACATGTATTTGCTTCCTACCATGTGCTGAATAAAGTATGTGTATCCCACAAATCTTGCACTTATTCCTAACATACTACGTCTAACAAGGACTATGTAGTCCATAGTCAATGCATATATAAGTTGCATGCTTAGAGTCAATCAAGCTCGCAAAAGCACCAATTGCAAAGTCAATCAAGTCAACTCAATACTAAGAGTGTAAGCGAGTCCAAAAACAAGCCAATGAAAACCTAGTCCACCTTTAAATGCAAATGTTACAAGTACACAACCATGGGCGCGAACCACAACAGCAAAGTAAGATCAACTATCGTTGCTAGCATGTCACGACTTCGCAAAGTTCAAGCTTCGTCTAAGATTACAGTCTAGCATCTCACTTCAGCAATGGGTCAGGTATCTACGCAGCATTAGGCTCCTAGTCTAGCAAATAAGACTGGCTTCCTTAGCCAAAGACAACATTTTAGGGGGGCTAACTTCTAACATTCAAGTGCTCTGCAGAAAAATCATTAAGTGTACATTAAATACAAGTGCAAGAATTCATATTCCTTCTCAAATACAAAAACACCAGCTTACATAACGTCTGCCATATAACCATCGTTTGCAAGCAACAATTACCAAAGTCCTAAGAGACAGAGAAACAAAGGTCAAAGCAAAGAGTCGAAATCAGAGATGCCTATCAAGGATACAGCAGATTCCAACAAAACTTCAGCATACACAACATCAAGTGAAAGTCTTTCTTATGGTATGTAGCCGAAGAGTGCTGAGAGGCCACCAACAAAAATTATCGCTATATGCGATTGTGCTATACTCTACGTTAATTTTATTGGAAAGTGGCACCGGAAAGGAATCAAGCAGGCGTTAAGCCGATCAAGCAGGCACGAGAAAAAAATTAAACAAGGTTTTCCTTGACGGCGGCACCAGAAAGGAGTTAAGCAGGCATAGGCGATCCAGTAACGCAGGTAAAGGATATGAGAACATTCTCCTGGACAAAGCACATAAGAGATTGTATCACTGGACACTAACGAAAAATGATAAAGCTCGAGCCGAATCTCAAGCGAGATTAAGAGTGTATAAAGAGGTTTGCTACTCATCATAATTGAAGAATTCGTGCTCTCTCAACGATAGATGGTGCAAAAGTTTGTGCTGTCTCACAATGAAGATTCGTTCTCTCTCACGATTGGTACAGAGAAAACTTGATACTCTCTACAATAATAAGAGGTTAGCCTCTCTCACAAGAATAATTCGATCTCCCTCACGATCGGGTACAAAGAGGTTGTGCTCTATCACAACAACTAAGACGAAATCAAAGCTAAAAAGGTTGTGCTCTCTCACAACAACTAAGACAGAATTAAAGCTAAGGAGGTTGTGCTCTCTCACAATAGCCAAGACATGATTAAAGATATAGAGGTTGTGCTCTCTCACAAGATCTAAGACGAAATTAAAGCTATAGAGGGTGTGCTCTCTCATAACGGCTAAAACGGAATTCAAATCAAAGAGGTTGTGCTCTCTCACAAYAGTTAGAATGAACARGACTAAAGAGTTTTTGCTCTGTCACATAWTGAGATCGTGCTCTCTCACGATGATAAAGACGAAACTAAGCCCACAAACGATGATGAAAAAAKGTTCAGTTCTATCACAATGGTAGAAGCAAAGCTAAAAGATAGACGGAATCATGAACATAAGTTCCCCATGAAGTCCAAGACGGAGATGAAAGAAAGAAGGTTAGCAAAGAAAACAACATCAACACAAGGACTCATAGACCTRCATCAAGTAAGCAAGACAGCAACCGCAGGTGCAGGTACAACTAATGCATTTGTTTTGCAAGTACCGGGTACTTTGGCTTTCATTTTACGAGACTTTGGTCATTACAAACTCYAAGTAAGCAAAAACACGCACCTAAGCAAAAMTGCTCGTTTCGGGAGCTTCGGGACCGCACCCAAGCGTGGCGCCCACACCAATATCTCCCCAAATCAATTWGTGATTTTGTGTCAAAATTTCGGAATCAAATAAAATCAAATGATATTTTATTTCGATTTTATATTATACGTAATCTTCAAAAAAGGGAAAATGAATCAACCAAAATCAGGCAAGTATTGGGTGCAATTACACCTAATTGCTTTACTACTAGCATCTAAATCCACCGACTTACTTAATTGTCTCTCTTAAACTAKTTATATATAACTTAATTACAAAGCTTACAATATTTACAAGATTCCCATTACTAATTTCCACATGTGCTAATACACCTCAAGAGTTAAATTCAAGCYAGTCAACGCTAGAAAAGTCAATGAAAACCACTGCYATGTAGGCGCGGGCWATGGCTCATGTGGTGGCGCRTGCCACCTGAAATGCACSGGTGGTGGCATGTGCCACTACCGCGATGCTCGTGCACTCACTTTTTCAACTGGAAAGTCGTGCAGGCGCGTGTGGGGATACGCCGCGGGTGGAGGCGCGTGTTAAGGCGCTTGTGGCAGCCTTCATGYTTGCATACACCCTTTTTCCTTTTGGTTTGGAGGAGCCCTCTACAGACGTATGTGGTGGTGCGTGCAAAGGCGTGTGTGGCAGCCTCGATGCGTGAACACGTCTTTTTGCCTCTTTGCCTCAGCCTCCTCAAATTCTCTAACTTTGAACGAACGTAACATCACCCTCGTTTCTTGGAATGCAGCCTATAATATACCGTTAGAAAGCTCTCAGATACATATATGGCTCGAAGAAGTTGTTAAAGTACAAGTTCAATTACTTAAAAGCTCACCCTTCGCAAATACAACCACACCAACACGTAACAAAGCACAAAACTAGCAATTGAGTGTATAATAATAGAAAAGAAGAGAAATCAAGTTAAAAAAAACACTAAAAACCAATAAAACTCTATAAAACTATACAAAGTGGAAATCTAACCAAAAGGTTCGTAAAATGATTTCGAAAACACACAAATTGGCTAAAATAAGGAAAAAATAAGTGCCTAAATGTGACCATTTTTGGCACTTATCAAGTACCCACAATTTTACTTTCCGAATCACCATYCAAACAAATAAAACAAATAAGCCTTATAAAGTATACAAAAAACAAAGGCTAATCCAAAACACACACTACGCAAATTAACTAAGGGATTGGGCACTCCTATGTCTCTTTGATTGTACATTCACCCAACCCGTAATAGTAGCAAACGTAACGGAGCGAGATCACCACTGTTCGAGTGTCTGAGGCTACTTGCAACGGTTGYAGCAAGCCTTGATGTTTTTGTACTTGTTGGTGTAGTGACTGCACAACCAGCACAACCCTCAAGGTCTCCTGCGGCTGTTACACTGCCCACTATTGTTCAGCCTGCTCCTGCTATTAAATCGGCAACTGTTGTTGCATGGTTGCTGCAACTGCACTTGCTTGCTCATCCCCTTTAAGGAGATTAGCCATAAGAAACACTTAGATAATAGTCAAATTTACGTATCTGACATATGAACGAATATAATCGAATCAACTAGAACGCTCCACTGTGATACATTATTTATAATTAAGCACTACTACATGAGTACATGTAAAGAGCAGAAACATCTGATGAAAGAGCATCAATAAATACCCATTAAATTAACATGCACAATGAAAAACAACAAGTACCAATCAACATACATCAATTCTCAACCTTAGAGTCAAAACAAAGGATCTAAGTGAGTTAATTAATAAAACAAGGGGGGAGAATAGAAAGAGAAGGGGATAACTAAGATGCATATAAAAAGGGTGGAAAATGAGCTAATCAAAAATACCCAACTTAAGACCAAAAAACAAAATATGGAAGCATACTTTTCTCTTATAGTCTTCATGACATTAGCATTATTGTTGCACAACTACCGGATCCTCTGGGAGCAATGGTGATCTTTTCTTGGCGAATACATTGAGAGCTGTCTCAAAGTTGTTATTAACCTCCATCAAAATGCCCTTTTATCATCTCATTTTAAGCCAAGCATTAGAATGTCATGAAAGACATAATTGAAGCAAATACAGAAAAATGTTCTTCCTCTAATTTGGAATGGGAAAACGAGTTCATGAGAAAGTTATGACATTAAAAAATATCAAAAAATGTGACTCACCATTTCGTTAAACCCTTAGGAGCTGGAGCAGCATCTTTGGCAAAGATAGCGAACAAAAGTCACATCACCCTATGGTAAAACGTCTATACAGCATATAACTATATATAGAAACATAACAATTGAATAAATCTCATGAACCAACGATTTTTTACATGGATAACATGACATAGTCTATTTATTATTCACTCCTACTAGTCTCTATTCCAAAAACCACACACCATGTTCATAATCCCAAAATTGGAATACTTCAATCACAGGCCTAACACTTTTGATATTTGCTCAATCTATGTTTTTTTCAAAATATCGCTTTAATTATCTTCGAATTTATTATAATAATTTTACATGTGTCTTTTTTCACATTTGGAATCCTACTAGGAGTAGCTCACTAGTATAGCATGTATTACTGTAAACACAATCCTTTTTGCAATGAAACTTAATTTAACTCACAATTGATCAATTCAACAACAAGTGAATAAATTTACAACACAACGAAGCAGCTTCTAAATCATTCAACAACTAGAAATTCCCAAAAATTTAAGAGAAAAAAACATCTTAAATCTTTGAGAAAGTCATGAGAATTCAATTATAGTCCAAAATCATACCGTCGCAGCTTGCTTTTCATGAAGATGACGGAATAGACAAATTACCAACAACGATATTTGCATGAAGTAGAAACAATTAGTACTTCAGGAAGTTAAATATATCCATTTAATCGACTAGAAAAAAAATTCTACTGTACAAAAAATATATGAAAAACTACATAAAGTATCAAAGCTCGAAGAACTCCAATTTCAGTGTTTTTTTAAAAAAAACGATGAAATCAACAACAATCATAATCAATCTATTGATGAGAAAATAGTAAATAGTTTAAAAATTGAAATAAACTCAGAGCAATAAATGGAAAACCTGGATTTCACGTGCGAAGTGGACTCGACTAATTTTGCTCTTTCCAAGGGTTATATTTTCTCAAAATCTGCGAGCGACCGCATTCTCTTTATGAGTTTATGCTAGGGTTTGCAATGCATCTTGCTTCTTCATTTGTGGATTGTGCTTCGACTTACCCCATAAAACTCTACTAAAATGATGTTGAAAAAGGAGTAATGAAAATTTGTGTAAGAGAATTAGAGAATAAGAGTTAGAGTACAACAATGGCAGATTGAGAGTGCGAGAATGAGAGTTTGAAAATGAAATTGAGAGTGTAAATCATTGCCAAAACCCAAAATGAATTTYGCAGACCGCCAAAATAAGGAAGCTTTGAACCCTTCATAATTAAATTAATTTTCATATATGGTAACGGTTCATCTATGACTGTTGGAATAGCCTAACAAACTGTTGCCACATAAGACATAAGGAAATGGTCGGCCTAAACCGTTTCCAAAGACCGTGGATATAAATGTAACCATTGCCAAAATCGTTGTCATTGATACAAACCGTTGCAATAGATGGTTGCCATAGATGGAACCATTGCAATAGACGGTTGCCATAGTTAGAACCATAACCATAGGCTGTTGCATAGCCATTTTATGTAGTAGTGAAACTAGAGATCTCGTCTCTATGTATCGTCCTAGAAAGCAAGCTCTCGGAAGTAGAATGGGTTAGAGGAGTATTTAAAAAGTTAGTTTTGCTCGACGAAAAACAGCTAGTAGCCTTGCATCATGTCCAAGTATACCTAAATAGGGTCGAACGGTAGTTCAACCGGCAAGTCAAATCACGCGGCATCAAAGAAGGTAATTTGGTTCTCAAAGCACTACACAAAACAATCCTTGATGCTCGAGGTAAATTTTGTGCTAATTCGGTAGGTCCTTACATTGTCAAGAATATCTTACCAAAAGGGGCWGTCCAACTAATGCACATAAACGACGAGAGTTTCTACAATCTCACCAACTTGGACAAGCTTAAGAAGCAGTATGTCTAACACTTACACGCGCACCACGTTTTAACGATACAATAGCAACATGCATCAGAAAWACGAATGACGTTATTCCTTATAGCATAAAAAGGCAACCTCGCCCGAGGTTCGACCACAATAACAAGTGCACAACTTGTTTTGAATTGCGAATCAACAAAATCAAGCAGCAGTTGGATGAAGTTGTGTTTGACATGCTTAAAAACAATATGTAAAAGCAACACAAATTTGTGTAGTCACGATCTAGTCTCTTACCGTGTTCATTGTCCTTCTACCCTACACGCCTTGCTTCAACTCTACTCATGGTATCAGTGGATTCCATCCAGACACGGTAATGAGCAGAAATTTTTTGTCACCTTGACCAAGGGGGCTCACTTCATATGAAGAATGGGATTCCCAATACTTTTCCCATTCTATTACATTAATCGAATACACGTGCTTATCTTCAGGTCTAATCGTGTCAACTACGGGAATAAGCTGAACTTTCCCGTATAGCCTCATCCTCCTTGAGGGAAAATAGAAGGTCAACTTGGTCAAGCTTGCCATKCACACAAATGAAAACATTCGAGTATGCACCATACTCTTAATACCCTACCAAGGTATAGTCCACCGCATATGAATACCACGATAAACAAGGATAAGAATCCACTCATGTTGAGTTTTGTGGACATGGWCCCTCTTACGGGAGGAAAATCCCTTAGCAAAATATTGACAAAGTTCTAGGGCACCTCAACAMGGCTCAAGCGCACCATCAGCCAAATCTGTTAAAAAAGCAACAAGTACATTATTTCGTCATTACACAAGCAAGCATAATAATATTTGTATAAATGAACAATTATGTAAAGGTGCAAGAAAAAATATTGTGCCTACAACAAAATAGGGCATCCAGTCAAAGGCATATCCGAATCCTTATTAAAAYGTTCAAGCATCATAAACAACTCCTAGGTGCACAACGACATAGGAGTAGGACTAGCCTTGCATTGTTCAACAATAGCAATAAGGCTAGCATGACCGATATTTAGATTGCCATGAAAAGATAAGAAACACGCAGACCSACAAATCAAAATAGCATGCCTACGGTGAACTCTACRRCAAGAAACATCACTAGTAAGTATCGCTCATATTCATCCACATAATAATAAGAGTGTTATTAGGGATACATGGAAGATTTACAACAACCCAAGCAATTATAGCTCCTAATTCTTTAGGCAAAGGAGTAATCTCTATGTCCTAAAGACGTAACACTACTACAAAAAACACTTAACACACCACCCCTAATGCGTCGCACTTGTGAAATAGGCGACGCATTAAGCTAATCGCGTTGCATTTTTTTTTATAATGTTGGGAACGCGTAGAGTTGAAAAAAAAATTCAACAATCATTTGCGTCACTTTAAATAATAGGCGACGCAATTAAAGTTTTCGTGGTCGTATAATTTATATTAGAGGCAATGCATTTAGACATAACCTTTATGCGTCGCTCTAAAAAAATATACTGACACGTTTAGAATATATAACTATTTAACTATCGTGTCGGCTCAAATAAATAAATATGATGTGTTTGACATAACCAATTCCGGCGTCGCCTGTAAGTAATGGTATGAAACGTTAGATATGTTAACCTATCGCGTCACTCTAATGTATGTAATGTATGACGCGTTAGACATAACCTATCGCCGTCGCCTCTAATGTATGTTATGACGGCTTTTAGAATGCTTAACCTATTGCGTCTCTTCTAATGTAATCTAGTGACGCGGTAAGACCGTACCTAACTGCCGTCGCCTCTAAAGTATATATGACGTGTTAGAACATAACCTATTGTGTCGCCTCTAATGTAATGTATGAACCTTCAGACATAACCTATCGCGTCGCTCTAATGTTATATATGACGCGGTTAGATATATTATCTATCGCGTCGCCTCTTAAGGTAATATATGACGCGATAGATAATTAATCTATCGCGTCCGCCTCTAATGTATTATATGACGCGTTAGATATATTAATTTCGCATGCCGTCTAATGTAATATATGAGGCGTTACGACATAACCTATCTGTCGGCCTTTAAATATAATATATGACCGCGTTGATATGTTAAGCCTATCGCATCGCCTCTAATGTATGTAATGACGTGTTTAGATGGTACAAATAGAAACTTAACTATCACGTCGCCTTAAAATTAAATGTGACGTCAATAGGTTGTTTGTTTTTTGTTTGTTGGCTTTGCTTTAATTTATTAGAAAATCTGCAGAAAAATTGGGAAATAATTTGGGGCGGTCCAAAAAATTTCACAAATTACATTTGAAATTTTGAAATTCCTACCAAAAACAAAACCAAACAGAAACACACTCAAACCCCAAAAAGCCACGGACATAACTTGAAAACACTTAAACCTAAAACACTCAACTTCAAATTTGCCTACTCAACGAACACAGCAACGAACCAGCCTGCAATCTGCTTTGAAGGCCGCCGTTCGACCACCACCCTGACTGCGGCAACTCTTCTCCGCCGTGCCGCTAGCGAAAGGCAGCTCTTCTCACTGTCGTGAAGCAGCTCGGCGAAACCAAAAATTTCAGCCATCTCCCTCGTATTTCCTCTAAGCGAGCGCCTTACCTTCTCAGCCACCGAGCTGGCATTTCCTCTAAACCAGCCGTGCCGCTACTCTTGCAAGTAGCCCACCTGCACTCACTGTGTGGAAGCAGCCTATCGGCGCTACTCGTGGAGCAGCCCCGAATTACTATCAGGTCTTCCCTAATTTCTAAGTTTTCTAGTGTTTTCAATTTACTTAACTTAATTTTCAGAATTGTTGTTGTTATATTTTCTGAATTGGGGTATTTGGATTAAATCTAGGGTTTCTTGGAATAATTTGATTTTGGAAAAAAAAATCTAATTTGTGAAATTGTGTAGTATTTTGATGTTGGATATTAAATTTTGTTTGTGTATCACAGATGTTCATTGTTCTTGCTGCCTCCTTGTTTTGTTTTTGATGTTATTATTGTTGTTGAGCAGACCAAGTAATTTTGGCTTCTTTATTGTTGGCGAGAGGCAGGGGTTGGGTTGTTGTATTGGTTTTTGCTTTGGGTTTGTTAGAGGTGCAATTTTGTCTAGTTTATTAGAATTGATTGTTCGGTTTTCTGAATGTGCCTGCTGCTTTTGAGGTTGTTATTGGGGCAATTTTGGAGTCGTTGAAGGTGTTAATATGGGCGTTGTTATTTCTGGTCTGAATGTTGTTTATGGGAATTGGAATGGTTTTATGGCTTGTTTTGTGGCTGTAAAACTGTCTTGCACTTGTTCTGTAGCGTTCTGTCAATGTCTTGTTTGTTCCTGTTTTGGCTTTTTTTTCCATGCATTGCTTGCACTTGTTTTAGGCCTTGATTCCTTTAGAAAGTTTGTAGGGCTCGAAAAGTAGAACAATGAATTTAGGCAAAGAATACCGCAGATCGGAGCTGTATGCTAGGGTTAATGGCCTTCTGCACATATTGCAAGGGTTTTTGTATACGGGATTTGTTTTTGTTTAGTTATTGGCTTTTGTATGATAGTTTAAGCTTGTATTTCCCAATTAACAATGGTGCATTATGCTGAAAGGGGCTGTGTGGTGAGGGGAGGGTGGGTGGGTCGTGTTTGGTTAATTGAAATGGTGTGTGGTGGTTGAATTGAATGGTTAGTGGGGTTGGTTGTGTGAATGCTGGCCAAAATATACTAACAATAACATTGTTAATCATGAAAGTCTAAAATTGGATAAAGAACACTTACTAATTACTAGTGATAGTTTACCAGTCATTTGAAAATACAGAATCACATGAGCAAAATTAAATACGAAAGTTAGCTAATCCATTGATAGCTAAGAATTAAGCTGAATGTGCAACATAATTACAATTTCACGATGAATACGGATTAATATAGTAGTAGTGCAGTACTCATCATGTATGAAAAGAATGGGAAATGGACAGCATCAAGTCATACCTCTCGAATTAATAGTTGTCCTGTTGGCATTTTGACAAACATTTGTGTGCATAGTCCTTTTTTGGGCATGATCCTATGAACATCTACAATCAATTTTTATCTGGAACACTTTGACAAATACACTTTGTGTGCATATATTTTTATTCAGAATTGAATTTCCAACTATGGTTGAAGTCATTGATGCCCCTTTCCAACACGACATCCTTTTAAAAAACAGTTTCCTTCTTCAAAATGGCTAAGATTTGTTTTGAATATAGCCTGCTATCAGATGTTGTGCTTACTATGTTTCTCTGTCAATTAGAAAAGTGGGTATTTTTTGATACTGGGGAACTAGAAAAGTTCACTAAATACAGGTGGAGACAAGTGTGAAGAGAATTGGAAAGTAACTACACAACATGCCAATACCAAAACTTAATAAATTTCTTCATAATTATACTCCAATGCTATATAGGTAATTAAAGTATACGAAACATTGCAATTTTCTCACTAACTTATTGATTTTTTTTTGTCATAGAGGATTTCTCTAAAATCATATTCTCAGCGAAGTCGTAATATGCGCGAAACGTGGTGTAGATATTTTTAATTTATCATTGTTTGTATTTTGAAACTTCGTTCCAAAATACTTTTGGATTCTCACCCCCCCCCCCCTCTCTAGCTAAGTATTTCATTGTTCTAAAATGTTTAAGGAGATAAAACTTAAAAAATACTCATTTGTTGTCTCAATTTCTACTATCCTATGTATTTTGCCATTGTTTTAATTGATATAAAAAATGTTTTATTTTGGATTATATCAATATTTTATTTATATTTTTGTTATTTGGCATTTATCATTAGTATTTGAAAAAAATGATCCATGAAGCATTGCAATCGCTTCAATGTATGAGGCGACCGCCCCATTAGGTAATTACTTACTAGCAATAAGTAATCTATCGCGTCGCCTCCTATGTTTATGGGGGCGACGCATCATGGCACTTATTCGCGTCGCTCCCCCTCGGAGATCGACGGATATGCCTACCTATCGCGTCGCCTACTACGATGAGGCCGACGCAATTTGCCACCGTATCCGCGTCGCCTCCTCGTTAGAGGCAACTGCATATGCACCTATCGCGTCGCCTCTTAACATTAGAGGGGCGACGCATATGACCTTCGCGTCACTTCCTATGTTAGAGGCGACGGCATATTCCCCTAGTCGCGTGCCTCCTTACGTTAGGAGGCGACAAATAATGCCACTTATCGCGTTGCCTCCTACGTTTAAGAAGGGCGAAGCATTATGCTACCATTAACGCGTGCCTTTATAATAGAGGTGTTTCATATGTTACCTATCGCGTCGCTCTTTTACGTTAGAGGCGACGCATATGCTACCTATCGCGTCGCCTCTTACAATAAAGGCGACGCAAATATGCTACCTAATCGCGTCACTAATATGGTTTAGTGATCATATAGGTAGCCTTATCGCGTCGCTATCATAAGTAAGAGGCGACGCATAAACATATCTAATCGCGTCGCCCTAGAGGCGACAGCCGATAGGTAGACACCATATGCGTGTCGGGGCTATCGTGAACGGGGGCAAAGGCGACGCGATAGGCCATTTTTTAGGCGACGAAAGGGTATTTTTGTAGTAGTCGGTAAACATGCACTAACGGGTGCCACGGGTATTGCATCATAAGGAAGGTTGTATCCAACATTTACATACCTTTAAAGACAGAGGACACACAATTCAGGCTTTCAAAAAGATCGTCATCTTACTAACGACCATAACAAGCTAATGAACAAATCGCTCAAGGCCGAGAAAAATCCTCATCTGCCGTTTAATTTTGTTGCAAAATTATTTGATGTAATGATTAAATGAAGTTTTAGCAATGTAAAGGAGAGGTTTAAACCCACTTTTAGAGGTTGTAATGATAATTAGGGTGTGCATAAAAACTTATTTTCACCATTATGGGGGGCCGGCTCAAATAACTTCCATAGCTAAAAATAGAGCAAGAGCTCGATTCTAGCTGCAATCATCCGCGCGTGTTTTATTTATTGCTTTTTTTCTTCAATCCAACACACTTTGGCACCAATTCTTAAGTTAACCCGACTTATTTTCTCTGTTTTCAAAGGATCAGCATACCTAACAATGGCGAAGGAATCGTCATTGCTTATTGCGCTAAGCAAGTTGGACATTTCAACTCGTAGTCCAAGCTCAACACTACAACCAGTTATTTAAAAGTCAACTAGGCTTCGCTCCCTTACACCTATAAGTAACAAGTCGGCACACCCAACCTACTCTTCGAGATGCATCACATAACCAAGGCAGAGAAAGACCAGCAAAGCAGACCACTACTACAAAAATACCTTTCGTGGTCGCCTAAAAAATGGCCTATCGCGTCGCCTTTGCCCGTCACGATAGCCCCGACACATTAGGTGTCTACCTATCGCGTCGCCTCTAGGGTCAGACGCACTAGTATGTTTATGCGTCGCTCCCTACTTAAGAAGGACGCGATATGGCTCCTATTGTCTCACCTAAACCATAATAGGCCAACGCGATTAGGTAGCATATGCAGTCGCCTTTATTGTAAGAGCGACGCGATAGGTAGCATACTGCGTCGCCTCTAACGTAAGAGGCGACACGATAGGTAACATATGCAAACCTCTATTATAGAGCGACGCGATAGGTAGCAATATGCGTCGCCTCTAAACGTAGGAGGCAACGCGATAGGTGGCATAATGCGTGCCCTACGTAGGAGGGCAACCGATAGGATGGCATTGGCGTTTCGCCTCTTAACGTACGAGGCGACGCGTAGGGTGGATATAGCGTCAACCTCTATCGGTTGTAGGAGGGACGCAATAGGTGGCAAATGCGTCGCCTCTATCGTAGGCGGCGACGCGATACGGTGGCTAAATGCGTCGCCTCTTTATCGTAAGAAAGGAGGCGACGCGATAGATTACTTACTAATCAAATAATTACCTAATTGTCGCCCTAAACATTGAAGCGATGCAAGTATGCTTATGATCATTTTTTTTTTTCAAATCTAATGTATCATTAATGCCAAAATACAAAAATACATATAAATAATATTGATATAATCCAAATAAAACATTTTTTATATCAAAAAACAATGCAAATAGTATAGTAAAGATTGAGAAACAATGATATTTTTAAGTTTATTCCTAAACATAGAAAATGAATTACTAGCTAGGCGAGATCCAAAAGTATTTGGAACGACGTTAGAAAACATACAAAAATTGATCATGTAAATAATCTACACCACAGTTTCGCGGCTATATCATCGACTTCGGCTTGAGAATATGATTTTGAAAGAGAAATCCTATATTGGACAAAAAAAATCAATAAGTTTTAGTGGAAATTACAATTGGTAAATATTTTATGAATAAGATTGAATACGAGATATAATAATCACAAAACTGAGCTGACCAGATAGTTCAAAAACACCATGTTTATAAAAAGAATGTTAATTTTGAGTTGGAAATCCTATTTTTAATTCGGTAAATTTTTAATAGAAAAAGGATAAAAACTTTAAACAAGAGAAATTTGTTTTCATTTGCTATTTTGCCTGCTCTAACAAGTCAAAGGGTTGTTACCTAAAATTTTTGACCTAATTCTTGAGCCTGTTGGAGAAGAAAACGATGATATTCGGCCTGGCTGGAACCCTTCTTCACACTTGATCAATGAAGGAAGAAAGTGAATTATACGTAACATCCACGTTAAGCAAACCAACCTGTAAAATATCAGAATTATTCGAGCATAATCAGTCGTGGAATGAGGCTACAACAAGTCTAATTAATCCGGCAATATTCTTGTTAATGATGGAAGGACATATTGCTATTACATACCATGGTTTGTCATGAATGCAAGTTGAGGCCCAGGTTATCACTCTAATAGATCTACGTTGAGACAATGACGAAAATTCCCCAAACACACAATTGATG
>SNQN01004077.1:6892-25569 GCA_008642245.1 Bassia scoparia
GAGAGAGATAATTGGTGTTAAAGTGTGTCTTGTGTGGTCAACCCTTACTCTAGTGCTTTTTAGTCTTTTGATAAGTCTATTTTTTAGTAATTGTGATAGTGACCATCGCCTTGACATTGGTTTGCTTAGCTTTAGAATAGATCACTACCGGTGGTAACGTGATTTCGTGGGTTCGACTCTTTCTTGCCCTAACTCTTAGCTAGTAATTAAGACCGAAGATAGGATAATTATCTTTGGTAGCATTGAACGATGGCTATCATGTATTTGATTATATTTGAATTAACTTTTTTAGATGTATATGAATTTATATTAAATGAATTAATTTTATCTTTAAAAAAAACTACTCGCATACAAACTTGTATACTTGTATCGGCAAATTTTTTTAATATATACTGAAAAATTACGACGGATTTAGAATCGGTAGTAATTTAGGGACGGATTTTTAGAATCTGTCACCATAGGAACGATTCTTAAATCCGCGCTAAGTTTTAGGGATGGAATCTCAAAATCCGTCCCAAATTCTATGATTTTTCTTGTTGGATATTTGACAGCAAAACATAATGGAAAATCCTGGACGTATTCTAAAATGCCATAGCTAATTTTACGGACGGATTTTAAGAATCCTATCACTAATAAGGAACAAGATTCTTCAAAATCGTCGCTAGTTTAGGCGACGGAATCTCAAATCCGTCCAAAATTTACGATTTTTTCTTGTGAGATATTTGACAGCAAACGTAATGGAAAAATCAAGGACGTTATTCTAAATATCCATAGCTAAGTTAGGGATAGATTTTATAATCCGTGACTAGTTTAGGGAAGATTTATTGATACTTCCTATAATATGCAAGAATCAAATTTTTTTATTCTCACTTTATATTCTAAGATTCGCGCTTTGTAATATATAAATATGTTACAGACATATAAAATATATATTGGCAGTGAGCACAACACTTTGCATTGCTATCTCCTTCGTTTTAAAAATGAAAATTTTTTAGATTACACAAGACGTAAATCAGATTTTGAGTGCACCTCGTTAGTTCATACATTTTCCTCGTGCTTTGTGAGTTAAAGATCTAGAGATTTTCCAATTTGGGTAGCAAATAACAATATAACATCTAATTTGTAAATATCCCTCTTCAAAAATTCCTCCAAGGCATGAATTATTTTTTTTAAGGAAGATAAAATTCAATTATATAAGTAAGATAATTAAATGAATCAAGAAATAATTTTATCTGAAGTAAATATGATGATGAGAGAAATTAGATCGATCGGATGGTGAAGCGTAGTTCCTATTTGTCCACTGAATTATGTATCCGTTTATGAAGGGGTCGATTTTCTTGACATAGTTTTGAGAAGAAAATTCATTACTTGACCATATAGTTCGCATCCACAATTATAACACCATTTGCAAAATTGTAGAATTACAACACTAAAAATAAATTCCAAATTTCCATKAGGAAAGAGAAGAAAGACAATCAACAAACTCCGACAAAAGGTGAAAGAGTAGAAACTCATAAATTGAGAAGAAACCTCTAATAAAGAGAAATGAGGATTATTAATGATTGAAAAACAAAAAACAAAGGAAATAAAGATGYAATTGGAGCTTATCATCGTCAGAGAGATGATGATGGATTGATGGTAGCCCTTTGTGGCTACCAAAGATTTTAGAATTTTTAAAGAGAGAGAGTAAAAGTCGTTAAATTTGAAAATTAAACAATCATTAATTATTTGAAAAAGGTATGAATTTCTCCGTTTCAAAATTTAATTTGAAAACAATCATAAATTGTCTGAAAAATGAATTATTTAATTCTCCGTTTCAAATTAATTGTAACTTTTGTTTTGATATTCATTTTAAGAAGAGATTTAAAGGTGTAGACACAAATTAGGTAAAGTAATTTAATTTAAATCTATTTTTTAAAATGCTTGCCCAAACTGAAGTTCTATTAAATTTTAAACGGGGAAGTATTATTTTTCACCCAAATTTTGTTCAATATTATTATCAGTTTTCTGAATTCAATTTCATAATTCTTTGTTGAAATTCAACGAGAAATGATTCGCGCTAAAGTTAAAATAGTATCAACAATCACTAATCAGCGTATCAAGTGTTTGGGTTGAGCAATTAAATGATACATTATGTTAAATGTTTGGCTAACAAATTTGATCTTTAAGTTCAAAAATTGTTAACAAATTGGAAACGAAGACAACATACATTGTTGCTTAATGTTTCGCTAAATCTAAATAATGAAGAGAAAAAATGTCTATTAATGTCCCGTGACATATATACCCTATGATACAAAGTGTTAAGTTTTAAGAMTAAAGATGTTATTTTCACTCCAATTGTATTGTTATACAGTACATGATCACCCACACCATGCAACTAACCGCACGTCCATCTCTAGGTCACCGAGGTTGAACACAACACTTCTGGCTGTGGSGCGGAGCTATGATTGTGCAATGTGCGTGGTCCATTCGCGAGCAATGATTTTAGTTCCTCGAACGCACGATTAAGGTCCATTATACCAAAAAAATCAACGGACACAAAATGGAGATGTGTTTGAATCGGCTTCAATCAGGATGATATTATGCGTCACCGAGCTTGTTTTATTTATTTCCGATATCACCAGAAAAAAAATGTTTTTACCGCCTTTGTAAGCTTTGATTGGTATTGATTATATAGGTGACAAAGGCCTAGTTTTAATTATGGGTGTCTGGTAATTATTATTATTTAATTGGAAGTTACACAAATAAATCTAAATTAGTTTGTCATTCTAGATGCATATGAGAAGTAGCAGTTGATCCTTTTAATCGAACCATGTCCAATCGTTGTGCCATGGAGTACTCCTAACTGTCAGAATCAGTAGCAAAACACATAAAAATACTATTCCACATTTTCTTTCATATTTTCAAGCGAAATGCTCGGAATATGTTGTTCTGATAGTTTCTTTATTCAATAGATAGGTATATCTGTGGCTTTCGTTGTTTATAGGTCTCTTTAATAATTAATGTGTCATGTCTTTGACTAATTAAGTTGAGGCACATCCATATTGCACTATCTACTCTGTATAATTTTCTATATCTTTTGATGATATAATTGTGATGTTATTCATGTTCACATTATATATAAACAAAGTCTTGTTGATTTAATTGAAAAACAGACTTGTATTTTCATGATTTTTACCTTAATTTGAAGCTGCAAACTTGAACTAATGGACAGCTTTCTTCGCTTGTGCTTATGGTCACTGTCACAGAAAATCAATCTCAGATTTATTTATATTATTTATTCACTTTTATATTTTATCTTTATATAATTTACTAATGTAAGTGTAGTGTGTTTTTTGGTTTCATTAGGAACAAGGCCTGCACAGATTCCAATCGTTCGGTTGATTGTTTCCTCTTCTTTCTGCAAGAAGATATCATCAACCAAATCAAAAATCACAATAATTTGATATGGTTTGTCTCGAGATTGTAGTTGTTGGTAATATGGACAAATGCTCGAATGTTTGTTATTACTGGTCTTGCTTGAGGATGTTGCCGCGACCTGCTAGCTCGTGTTTTTTCATTCGATGAGTAAATTTTGCGGTCCCTTTCGAGTCAAAACGCGAAGAGCTATCTCCAATCCTGAGAACCATGATTCTCTTGGTGTTAATTTTTCTCAGTTTGTCAGAATAATTATTTTCGCTGGTTTTTTTGTTAGTATTCCTCTTTCTTCTGACAAGCTTGTTATTAATGATCGACACAATATTGACATCACGTTAATATATCTGTTACTTGATAAATGATGTTTACTTCTGGATTCGGGATTTTTCTTTCAACTCTAAAGTTCACGTTCTTCTATTATGGACTGGCTGGTATTCAGTTCAGATCTACTGTTCTCTTCTTGCAATGCTGATTATCCGAAGTGTGACGTGATCATCGAAGCTGTATTCTTCTCATGGGATACAGGGAAGAGTGAATGAATTCTTGAGCGAGAGTATATCAACGGAAAGTGCAGGTTTCATCAAGCTGCATAAAACAAGTTTTATGAAAAGGTAGCACCTGCTGCTGTTGCACTATAATCTTTTCTTGGGAACCAAGCAAAAGCGGATTTTTTCAGTCGTTAGAAAGAGGTACTTGTCATTGTCATCCCGTTAGGTTTATGCGTAGGTAGCCAGGTGACACGTCGATGCTAGATGATTTCAGTCCGTCTGTCAAGAGAACAATTAGGGACACACTGAGCCATAAATCGGCTTCTTCTTCGTTAACCGCAAAAACTCACTGAAGACCTTCTGCTACTTCCTCATGGTGCGCTGATTCCATTTCTAGGACAAATGGTCACAAATATATAATGCAGTGTTCTTTCAGTTAATGTGGGTGTAAAAAGTAGGGAGAGCTAGATTTTTGTGGTGGCAAGTTGAGGAATGCAGCTAATAACCGTTTTTAGGTAGAATGCTAGAAACAAAGCTGGTGATTGACTAAGTTGGATTAAAAACGAACTTTTTGTTGTTGGTTAGTTCAAATGATGATGGGGCCCAGTGCACGTCGTACGACTAGTTAGACTTATTCTATGTTAGACAAGTTTTTCATAATTAAAAGATGGACACAACAGATTTAAGGATGAATCACTCTTTTTGATGGTCGAGAAGCTTAATCATATTGATTAATTAAACACAGTATGTTAAGTACGGGTCTTTAATATTTTTTGGAATCAGTTAAATGGAATTTTATTATTATTATTATTTTAATTTATTATTTATTATTATTTTATTATTATTATTTTATTTTATGCTATTATTGATTTTATTTTATTATTTTATTATTTTATTAGCTTATTTTTTAATTAGATTATGAGTATTAAAATATATTTGGTGCAGAAGATTAACGTAGAGAAATTTATGTGTGAAGCTGCCAGGGACGTGAGGTTATTGTTTATTGCAAATGTATGAATAGAGTGATATGCTCAAAAAGCTATTCATTATTTTTGCTTTGTTATATTTTCCCTTTGATAAACAAACTAATTTATACATTAGACCTGGACGTTTAGGAGTAGGAGACCCTAAATTACATTGAACAGACAAATTTCCTCAACTTTACCTTAGCTCTATTATAGTGTTGGCCATGTTTCATTATATATTAGTTTTCACATATATTCGTCAAAATTACGGTTTCCGCGAGTAAAATTAAGTCATGTTATTCGATAATGTTTAATGAAGTACTCGTCTCGAACTTGACATTATACCACACCTCTATTAGACTCATATCTACCTTGTTTAGATCAAAATTAAAGCACCTTTTTCGGATGAAGGTAAGATTCATATATATATGAGTTAGTTATCCGTCTTATTTTGCTGTTAAAAACCATTGAAAACAATCGTATGATGGAAATGATATTCTCTTAATAACTCTTTTCTTTCCTTACCAACTGGTCGTTACTGTTTTGTTGGTCAATCATTGACTACATAATCTTACATGGGTAGATGGATGATATTTTGTTGCCCTAGTCTGAGCTATTGTTCGTTAAAAGTGTCAATATTCAAAACATCCTGTTTAACTTATGCACATCGATATGAAAACGCAGACAGATCGATTGAACGAATGGTTGGTAATGCATTTTTTTAATCCAAAGAAACCTGAAGGAAGGAAAATGCGCTTAATAATTACAATCTAAATGTGATTGGAACGAAGATTGGCGTTAACTTCCAAATGATTGGATCCCAATAAAGAGCAAGAAGCTGACAAATAGTAGGAATGATGATATGATTGGCAAGTAGTACAAATGATTATGATAGATAACCCAGATTATATAATAATGCGAAAAGCCAAAAATGCATAATGCTGAACTCAAAACAGATTGCTGCTTGTTCAAGGACATGAACACACACACACACACTCTATAATATTTTAGTATTGTATATGCAATATGCCCATTAGCCCATACTAGCTAGTTTTTTCGTCATATTTTTATATTTTGTCAATATATAATGTCACACTAATGTTAATGTCTGATGACATTTTCTTGAGAAATTAGTTTGAAAAGTATCCATGCTTGTGAGCATAATAAAATTATAGTTGACCTCCTCATCAAATTATCACATACAATTTAAACTGAATTTTCAGGGATTTTATTTTTAATTTTTACTTTTTCATGTATAGTATGATATGTGATGGAACTTGGAAGTTAGGGTGAACCTCATCTATCTGGTCTGATCTCAAAGGTGGCTGATAAGTTTAGTTTATGGATTGATTTTTGATGTTATATTATACATGAAAACTCAAGTATTTATAGAGAACTAAGATAATCTCAGTCCTCAGRGTCTTATTCATATGAATAATATATCACAAACAATCTTTTTGTTGTTTACTGTTTAGAGAGCCACAAAAACGAAGATGCATGAGAATTGATCCCAAGATGTCTCAAAATTATTAGAGGATCTCTAACCAACTAACATGTCCCTCACTCTCTTTAATTTTGTTAAAATAACCACGAAATTGATACTGAACATTTTGTTAGTCGCACAACAATGGCCTAGTTTAGCCATGTAACTAGAAGCAAAGGCAACATGTTTGGATTGAATCGGGTTGTTCATTTGATCGATGACATTCATCCCTCCTTATGGAGAAAAAGAATAACAAATATTTGATACTTTTATGTGCCTAAAAAATTGTGTGTGGAATCATATCATGTCTAACATGACCAAACACTTAGCAGATACACCAACTTTTATGTGAAAGCTTGATTTTTTATATAAAATGGGTGAATTGATACATATTTCAGTAGAAACATAATCGTTTTTTAGGTACCGATCTGTGATAGGCTAGTAATACAAAAGAACAACTTTCTGATTGTGTGGCGTGATTGATCATGTCTTAAGTCGAATTTGCCGGTATCGTACATCAGGCATCACGGCAATCGACCCCAGGATATCACACGACTACCGGCTATGGTTGTACTTCAGAAACGGATTTGAGAACTCCTTCTCAGAACAGAATCGCAACGCACACGTTCTGACCATGCCAACCAGATAACAGAGAGAGTTATGTTTTGATTTTTTGTGGAGTCAGCTGTTTTTGTGTGTGTTTTTATGAAGCAGGAAGAAGACGATATATTAGTGGTTGAGGGGAATTGGCAGGTCAAGATTACGGAATTATTGAGGGCAGATTTCGAGGCAAAAATCGGAGATATTTCCGTAATCATTTGTAAGGATGGCATCATTTAACGTTACAATTGAAAGAAAGTTTGACCAAAAATATAGAGGGAGTGTAAAGGGTCCCCAACGCACGGTGTACGAGCGGGCGGACGGCGGGCTGCGCTGCGTGGGGGATGCGCAGGTCCTAGCCCCACTCCTAGCTACACTTAGTTACACACTCCTTTATACATCAGATGGTCTCAATCTTCCATGTGGACAAATAATTCTTTGGAAGCAATAACAATGGATGTTCAACTCCAACTTCCACACTGATTCAAAAGAAATAAGAAGAACGAGTACAGAAATATGGGATGGGACAAGTGTTTAGTCAATGTCTTTGGCTTGAATTGCACCTATGTTTACAATTGTTCTGCATCTTTGGTGGTATTGCCTGTGAACTATCAATGGAGTTCGTTGACATCTGGACTTTACACTATTTTCAATGACAAGTTCTCGCACACACTGATATATTTGTCCGGATTCTGGTCTTTCATGCGCTCTAGAGATCCACAAGCCTTTAAGATGTCTTTCTAGGGTTGGACAAATTCACATCACTATAGGTATAGTTTCATCAGTTTGTCTCTCACACCTTCTAGGGCTCACTGACTTAGAGTCTGAGTCATAAAACCACCTATAATATACATTCTAAATACTCATCACTTTATTAGGATGTTCGTGTACAACTCGAGTATACATCATGACTTTCGTTTGACCCTTTTTGAACTTGAATTTAACATCCAGTTGGGTATACATCACAATTACTCATGCATAGGCTTTAAAACCATTCCTGTGCTGACTCAGACCATTTTTCTACAAGGCTTTGGTGAAGTCTTGCATAATTCTTTCAGTTTTTACTACTCAAGTGATATACTTATTTAAATGGATCAGGATTTCTCCATTCCATGACTAACCCTAATGTGGTCTCCTTTTCCCGTTTAGGATCTGTGTTTTGCACTCAATTGCAGCTTGAGAGATCAACAATGATGGGAATTGAAGGGTTAGCTTCCCACATGGATGTCAGTAGCAGTTCCTTTAGCCATTTGGCTTCCTGACTGCAATTTCTAAGCATGAATTTCTTCCCATTGTAGATTTAGCATAAGTTTGTTTGTGATTTCCAAGATTACGCCCACCGCAAGGTTGTAACACTAACCCTAGTAGATTGAAATTTCCATCCATGATGGACACCCATTGGCATCACATTCCTTTAGAACACTAGGTGTTCCATGTAGTTGTAGACCCCAATTGATTGTCCCCCATTCTAGGTCTTCACATCTAATCAAAGCACCAAATGCTCTGTTAGATTGTGAGTTATCTACTCACTCTACTAACCGCATATGCTATTGTCTAGTATAGTTCATCAAAAACATCACACTTTCCAATGATCTTAGGGATTTCTCTTGTGATACACTATTACCTTTTATTTTTCTTTCAAATGTTACTAGGATCTCATGGGGTTTTCACAGGACATTAGCATTTGATTAATTTTGCAGATTTTTTCATGTAATGGACTTATTTTAAAGAATTCATACAGACACAGTTCTAGTAATCTTTATGCAAGCTATAGACATCATCTCTCCTAAGTCTTCATGTAAAGCAGAACTTTAGGAAAGCTTGGTCTGTTAACTATGTCTATATGGTTCCAAAATCATGTCATAATCTCCAATATAGAATATGATACACACCATATTATTACTTTTTGGATATAAAGCATCGATCATTATTGACATCAGAGGCTAATAGTTGATTCAAATTGTCATTACCCATGTTGGTTTTGGAGCCTGTTTCAGACCATATATGACTCCCTGATCCAATTTCCACCTTACCTTCCTTGTTCCTGAACAATTACACCTTCTGGTTGCCTCATGTAATTTCTCTGCAAATCACCATTCAAAAAAGCAGTTTTTAACATCCATTTGATGCAGTGAAGTATATGAATGGAGACAAGTGCAATTAAGCTCTAATAGCTGTACTTTAGTCACAGGAGGGGGATAGGAGGGGAGGGTTAATCCAAAAATCTAACCTTTCATTTTGGTGATTTTACACAACACAAGTCTACTTTTGTATTTATCAATAGGAACCATAGGTTAAGTTTCTTTTTTGAAACCCATTTTGCTGCTTAGGGTTTGCACCTAGGAGATCTGTCAAAATCATTGTGTTATTATCATAATTGATTATTACTGTTAATAGCCTCTAACCAGAACTAGAATCAATATCTATGGTTCTTTTAAGTCCTAGGATTCATCTTTCTAAACAAAGACATACTAATTGTTCATCTACACAACTTCTTCAGTAAGAATGGAGTTATAAAATCAGGTCCAAATAGTCTCAGTTCTGGCTCTCTGGCTTTTTTAGGTTTACGGTTCACTAGAGAGCAAGATCAGGTGTGCGGATAAAATAGTAGTAGAACGTATGAGTTAAAAAGAACTTTACATCCTTTTTATGGGAAGACATGCTCAAAGAACTCACGCCATTCTGGATTCTTTGATCGCCAAAGCCAGATCCGCTTTGCAGTAATAAACTGTAGAGCACTGTTAGCGGCAATAACTAAATAATTCCTATCATGGTTTTAGGTCAATCTTACTTTCTAGATATCGGGCAAACGTTTTGAGACACCCCACTTTGACACGGTACTCAAGTTTAGCTTGTAGACCTTTCCACAATCATATGGATCTTTTTCTAATTTTTATGAGGAACGGTTAAGCCATAAAAGCGGTTAGTAAGCCTCCCCCACAATGACGTCAGGCTTCCTGAAATATGAGCATGAGCATTATCATTTTCTTTTATGAGGTCCTGATTCTTCGTTCAGCTATGCCATTTTGTTCAGGGGTATAATGCGGTGGTTCGTGTATTATCCATTTATTGTCACAATAGTGGCTTAAGACGCGTGTCCATCATAATTCCCACCACGTCTGATCTAACTCTTCTCAATTCTAACGGTACTAACTGGTTTTCGACTTCGCCTTATAGATTAAGAAACTTTATCTGCTTCATCTTTTTGAGGCTAAGCGTACTTTACTTTAGCTAAAGACGTGAAAAGTTCCATTCTCAAAGGTAATGTGGTACCGTTTTCCACCTCTACTTACTAGTTCTTAAAGTCACTAGTCACTATGAACTACTAAGTAAAGTTGGTAGACCTCTTCACATTTTTGTTATAAAAGTTTTTAGGGTTTTGGCACTCAAACACACACACACTTATTTCAATCCGTGGATGAAGTCAGGAATTAACTAAGTTGTTTTGAGCCTTTTAACGGAGGCTATTGACATGTCCCAACGAGATGCCCAAGAACGAGCTCAGCAATATAAACGAACCGCAGAAAGTTTTTAGCAAATCATAATCACTCCAGAACAAAAAGGTCCCCCCATTATAGAACCTTTCCACAAAATTCACCACTTTCTGGTGAGTTTACAAGCTACTATAGATCAAAGTCATTTTAAATCCCTGGCCTTGTCTGCGCCAACCGGCTAAGGAAATACAGGTTCTGCGAATTTTCAGGCACTGTAAAACATTATGTTAACAGCAACAGTCTTTACAAAGTCAGTTTTAGATCTTACTTTTCCTTTTCCATGGACATCGTCCACTGAGCTTGGTGGCCCATGAAACCCAATTCCTTCAGCAACCTGTTCATAGAATCAACATTCTTTGTTAGAATTGTGCCCCTAGTGGGCACGTTATCACAAATCCACTCAAGTCACATTGGTGAAGTGCCTCAGAAACAACAGCAATAATAATCTTCTCAGCTTCAGCAAGGTTGCTTGCGGTTGGAACTGCTCCCCTTCGGTTTTCTCCTGGTCCATGCCCTTTTGACACTCCCTTGTAGAATGTCCAAACTCACCACAAGTGAAGATGCCATGAACTGTCTCTTTGGGTGGTCTCCTTGTCTTTATTAAACTGTTGTTCTCTGGTGCCATGGACTTGGTTCGGACCCTTCCTTTGTACCATTGAATTTCCTGCAGGACTTAGATTAAACAGGTTACAGTAGAGGAAGAATGGTTCACGAGTTTATTCCTTTCGTTGCAACCTGTTTCTAGCTCTTAAATCTTGATAATGCGACACCACTCTTGGAGAGTGAATCCTTCTGCTTGTGCTTCAAGGAATGGACTAACCCTCCACGAGGTGTGGTAACTTGTCAAGAAGGCAGGTTGGCTTGAAAGTCTCACAATTCTTATACCCTCAGCAATAATATCAGACAAAGTCTTATATTCTGTACTTTTGATACCAAAGATTTGTCATCAGTCTTTTAAACTTAACAACGATACAAGCATATTTCTTAGTCCATAGTCATCAGTACATATTTCGGTTTACAAAGGTCCCAAATTTCCTTAGCTCTCTATATATTACTTAGATCAGATTAAGGGTCCAGTCAGTATAGTGCACAACATCCCGCAGTCTTATTATCCTTCTCAAAGTCATTCAAATGGAATAGTTGAGCACATCAACGTAGAGCATATCCTCCAACTACTGACTAAAAGAATTCTTTCTTATCGACACATCTTTTATAATTTTTCCATCAACGGCTCCATCTTAGACTTTTCAGGAATAAAGATTGCTAAGCGGAACATGCCTCTGAATTACGCATATTACAGTAAAATCGACTTTAGAATTGTTTGGAATAAGGCTTATATCACAAGACAAACTTATTCTGATGTTGGCGTGATCAGAAATTACTGTCTAAGTCGAATTGCCCCGTACTCGTACAACGGCCTCATGGCAATCGACCCAGGATTACACGATCGGTCTTAATGGCTGTTACTTTCAGAACAACCGGATTGAGACTCGATCTCGAACAATGCCAAAGGATCAGAGGTTGTTGTTTGAATCTTTTGTGGAGTCAGTGTTTTCTGTGCTGCTTTTTCTGAAGGGAAAGAAACGTAATATAGTGGTTGGGGAATTGGAAAGGTCAGATTACGGAACTTAATGAGGCAGATTTTCGAGGCAAAAAATCCGGAAGGACTATTTCCGGAATCAATTTGTAACGGATGGAAATCATTTCGTTTTACAAACTGAACAAGAAGTTTGACCAAGAATATAGGGGGTTGTAAAAGGGTCTACAACACACGCACGTTGTAGAGAGTGGGCGGCTGGTGGCGGCGGCGCGCGCGTGGGGATGCCAAGCATTGCCCACTCACTAGCTTCACACTTAATAACACACTTCCCTTTATAAATAAAGAATGGTCTAATCTCTTCCCTATGTGGGACAAATATTCTTTGAAGGAAATAACAATGGAGTTCACTCACACGTATATTTTATTAGTTGTAGCATTTACTCTTTGGGACGATGACATTTGGCAACTATGGCAGCTATCAAAAGAGCCCTTGCACTAGTCACTTTCTTGTGTCTTTTCTTTTCTTTTCTGTTCTATTAATTCAGTTTTTAGATACTTAGACTTGCTTTTATCAAATATCAATTAACTATCTAGTTTCGAGCTTTCGATCTTAGTAGCATTAATTACGTGCAGATTTAGCATAACAGGGAAGAACGGCACATGTTCGCATTGATAATGTGTTTTATTTTTTCATTTGATCGTATCACAGTAATATCTCTTATCAAATGTTTGTGATTTTTTTTTTTTTTTAAAAAACAACAACATTCGACACATTAAAATTGCAGGTCAATTTATATGGTCATGTCGAACCTAACACGACAAACGTCATCCTATGTTAATGTATTAGTGTAACAGCATACTCTTTTGCGATGAACATTGGCAAGCTTCTTAACATAATATACCTGTGATGGTAGTATGGTTACAATAGCAACCTGACGGTTTTTGAACAGTTGTCATTATTAAGATAGAATTGTTATGATGAGATGATAGTTGTTCCAGATCAAGTCTTTGTTTGCATGAGTAGCCTGTTTTATTTTTATTTTTGAGTTTTACTTTCACAGGCAGGGGCTAACACTGGAGGCCCTTTTCGATTCATAATTTGAGGCCACTTAACGTCAATTTTATTTCTTTTATTTTTTTTAACAAAATCTAATATCAAAGTCTCTACGACTTTCAATGGTAGAACATAAATTAAATTCAATTCTGTAACGAATTAATTTGATTTCAATTCCCATATCACAAGTGTATTTGTTCTTCAGTTATTAATAAATTGAGATAGATTAATGGGGGTTTTGAGATATTGAGAGAGAGATGGAAGATTGCTTACTTTTAATAACACTAAAAACGTACTAAACAAAGGGAAAGAATCACACTTAATATAATGGGGGTAATCCCCTATATATAAGTAAAATCTGTTTTTAATGAATTTCACTGTAGAGCGTTTCGGGGTCCCGAAAGAGGGGAAAGGCTAATTAAACAATGAAAAAAAGCCACAAGCGACCGAACACAACTTGTTAGGAAGGGGAGTGGACGCATTTACACCAAGCCAAATTCTATTCTCTTTACAAAATCTATCACAACTAATACGTATACAGAAATACGAGGCCCCTGTATTCGTGAGGTCCTGCGCGGCCGCGCAGCTGGCGCCCCTGCTCACTTTTCACTCACCAACTAGCCCACTAGTGCGCTAAAATTTATACTTCGTACAATTATACTTCYTGTACYATGATGTTAATTGAATTGAAKTAAACTGAACTAAAGTGTGCTGATTGGAATTGAAGTAATATTTCAGATTGAGTGACATAATATTTATTAGGTAAATTTCCACAATAATTTTTCCTAATATTTAACTTATAATACTATGTGATTTGGGGATTTAACCAAGCCTATTTRTCAATTAGCTAGGTCTCAATTTTGTTCTAGGTCTTCCCATACGTGGAATTAGAGTTGTTAGTTCAGTTAATTTAGTRAGTTCTGGRTAAACCATAGCAATTCAYTTATAATTCAGTTCAGTTGATTTCAYTTCATTGTGCTWACAATAATTAAGTTCAGTTAACAATTATTTCAGTTRAGTTTAGGCTAGTTTTTTAAAATTCGAGTTTCGATTTAGTACAATTTCCGTTTATTTCAATTTGAACTTAATCAATTTATTTAGGTTTCAAGTTAGTTRAGTTTGAACCATAGCAGTTCGACGCCTTTGAAAATTTGTTTCCATGTCATAACGATGYATTTCGATTGAAAGAAAAAATACATATTAGTTATAATTGGTTTATACACTATTACAAATAAAAATAATTTAAAAGAAATATTTTTGGTTAGTGGTTAAGTTTKAGTTCAAGTTCAATTTCAATTCAGTTAAGTTTAAGTTCAGTTGAATATCAATTCAATTATTTGATCAACCTTTTCAGTTTTAAGCAWTTAATTTGAGTTTCACCTTGTTTCAATTCAATTGCAGTTCAGTTGCAGTTTGTTTATTTCAATTGCATGRAGTTCAATTTCAGTTTGTGTACTTTAGTTACTYTTCAATTCTAGTTAACTTCCGACAGTTAATTTTCTGTTATCAGTGTGCATCAGTTCAATTTTTCCAYTTTGGTTTTTAGTAAATTTTTCAGTTTCGAAAAATTTTATCCAAAATGACAGTTATGTGTGGAATCCCGTGTGAAAGGGGTTAGGCAAATGTGAGGAACAATATTTGACCTTCATCATTTTGCTAGTTATATGTTCATGATTAAAGAAATTCTTATCAT
This sequence comes from Bassia scoparia, assembly GCA_008642245.1. NCBI lineage: Eukaryota > Viridiplantae > Streptophyta > Magnoliopsida > Caryophyllales > Amaranthaceae > Bassia > Bassia scoparia. The sequence continues at coordinate 21,627 of SNQN01004077.1, forward strand.
CACCTTGTATACACKGTGTTGGAACAATGTGTGAACAAGAGGGAWCTCGAATTTMTCACCACACTAGCCTCCAAGTCACGGAAACTACGCTTTCCAATTAATTCAATTTCTTCCCACTAGAAAATCACTGGGTTAACACGAAATAACTAATGAGATACAACTGAGAGAACAATTTAATTACTTGATTATCTTTGAAGTAAAGCAAGCAACAAAAGAATTTTGTGAGAAYTTTATGATTGATGACTACTCTAACTATGTAACTTAGAGATGAAACTTGAGAGCGAGAAAACGAAGTAACAATAAAGAAAAGCTCAAGTGTTTTCTGTACTTAGATTATAAAACAAGTGAACCWATTTATAGATAGGCACTACATAGCTACTACAACAATCATATTTTGGATGCACTACTACAAAAATTAGATAAAACACCACTGATAAGAAACGTGTTTATTAAAAAATCTGGTTACTTTGGCTAAGAAACGAGTTATAAATTAAAATTGGTGTCTTAGCTACAAAGAAAGAGACATGGTCTTTTATAACTGGTGTCTTTGCTACAAATAAAGAGATAAGTTTTATAAAACTGGTCTCTTTGATATTCAAATTGACATTTCAATCCTTTGTGGGACCTACAAATTTATGTGTAGTAGGCAAAGAGACCAGTTATTTGTATAAACACATTTCTTAGGATTTTCTTTTTTCAATAATTATCAAACCCTTGAATTGCTCCATTTATTAATCCTAGCATCCAAAACTGGTTTCTCCGCTATTCGTTCTTCATATACTCAAACCTTCATCTTCCCACTCCTTTAATCAATCATCATCACTTCTTTCAATAAATTAAAAGATTAGCTTTCTTCAAATTTCGAATTTCATTTTAGCGTTGCAATACCAATGTCATGGCAAATCTGGGGATTCATGAAATTTGCGCTACAACATCAATTGAGCAAGAGTTTATTTTTTGCGTTCTTCATCGTGGTTATATCGATTTAATTTCGTTTTCGTTCTTTATTTTTCGATTTGTTTTATGTTTCGATTTTCTTTTCCAATTTGTTAGTTTTTCTTTCTTTAAATTTAATTTTTTCGAGTAATTTCCTTCTTTAAGCTTCTGATCGTGTTTGTTCAAGTTTTGTGTGAAGAAAAATTCTTCTTGGGTTTTTTTCCTTCAAAAACGAAAAACCCAAGAATTTTTTGGCTTTTCTTCAACCTTTCGATCTGTTTATACATAAAAATTCTTTCTTCAAATTCGAAAAAATTCTTCATTGTTGTTTTTTTTTCGTTTCCTTGATTTTTTTGTGTAAGCTTATTAATTGTTGTTTTTTCGTTTTTTTGTGTAAATTTCTGGGTTCTATTTCGATTTTGTGTGTATGTTGAGTCTTTGTATTATTTTTTTTCCGCCATGATATATTATACGCCATTCTGTTTTGGTTGCTCTTATAGTCTGACCATATATGATGTGTCAAAAGTAAATCTGGAAACAAAGAACATGATATTTATGAGATATTTTGCCTAATAGTCTTATTGTTACTATATTTTTTCGTTTTCGTTGCTTATTTTGTTCACATAGAATATTTTTCAATAAATCTTGAATAAAATAAGCAAAATTATTGGTTGCTTATATTGGTATACAAATTGATATTATGAGTCTTCGCAGCACTTAGAAGATCTATTGATTTAGCTTGAAGATCTTAATTATGTGAAGTTGCAAATTTGTTCACTTGGAAATCCTTCGTTGCAGATCTCACACACAAACCTATTGTTGGCAGATCTCACACACAAACCGTTTGTTGTCAACATTATGCATCTGGTTCTGATCTTTTTTTAAAGAATCGATCAAGTCGGTAGCACGGAACAAGAAGAACAATAATTAGGCTATTTCTATTTTGGTACCAATTAATAGATCTCATATATTCGATCTAGAATTAAAATCTAGATATTACTCCGTATATTACATTAGAATGTGGTTGGAATTGTTTTGGTTGTACATGGTTATGAAATGATAAACTTTTTGTACTAGTTATTATTTGAATATATGAAAGAAATTTGAGCATTTAGAACATTTCTATCATCATATTATTTCTACGTATATTTTTACGTATGTGTATTATGTATTTTATATGTAAATTCTATGATATCTATTATCATCCATATGTACGCGTATCGAACAATTTGTACTACATATAGGTTATGATTTCATTAGTGAAATTCTTTTTTTTTTAAATAATAATATAAGAAACCGGTTTTTAAAAAACTGGTCTCTTTGTCAGACTTAAGAAACCATTCTGAAAACTGGTTTCTTAGGTTTATGAAAGAAACAGTTATTCTAAAAACTGGTTTCTTAGTGTATCAAAGAAACCAGTTTAAATTATAGTTGGTCTTTAAATAAGGTCAAAGAACCAGTTTAATTTATAACCTAACCTTTATATTGACCTAAGAAACCAGAAAAAGAAACTGATTTCTTAACCTAAGAAACGTGCCAAATATAAACGTGTTGCAAAGTGTCTCTAAGGCCATTTCAACCGGTCCTTACGCTTTTTTTGTAGTAGTGTATGTGTAACCCATAAATCAATGCACCATAGCTAAATCAATTTGAGTTAATTTGATCAAAATACACATTTATTCATATCAATTGATTCTTCTAGCTTTAATAAGAATATAGTCTCATAGCAATGTATCATAACCAACCTTATCGGACACAACAAGTAATGGCATAGTGCGTGGTGCGTTCCACCAACATGCAAGTTCTTTGCGCTCCACCAGCATGCATGTGGTGCACCTAGGTTAGATCGACGTGCCCGCGCTACCCTAATGTGCTGCGTGATCTACTACCACGTTGTTTTGCACACTTCGTTCAATTTGGTTCAGATATGCACTTTAAATCGTACAATTCTTAGAACCTTATTGCCGTTACTAATCACATAAATTAATTATTTATTTCATTAGCTTATGATCCATTTATGTATAAAAAATATTCCKATATATAGTCAAATGATACTTTCGTTGAACATCTTAATATGTTCTTCGTCAGTTCTTTCAATATGCAAAATTATCTACAAATTTTAGGATGAAATTAACACATTTATGTAAATTTGACCACAATCGGTACTGCTTGGTAGAGAGTTAAACTTTTTTTAGCAAAATTATTTTCTAYTTTTATARAATTTAGTTTAGAAAAGAGTGTAAAAACTATGTTCCTAAGCTTTTGACTAAAATAGCTCTCTCAATGACAAAAAAAAAAWCATTTTCGRTTAACAATGAAGTGAAAACAGTTTTATGTCCTTCATTTTCCTTATCTCTCTTGTACACTCTTCTCATTATATCTCATTACTTTTCATTTTATTTTATTTTTACCCCATCATTTTCCATACAAGCAACCGAACAATGGAAAACTAATTATGCAATAATATTTTTCATTGTACTTGTTTTCTACAGAAATTATTTTACATTGAAATTGGTTTACCGCCAACCAAATGGAGCATTAAGGCCTTGTTGTCGCCAACAAAAATATATTGAATTGAACTTATTTTTACTGAATAGAACTTATTAGTGCTGACCTAAACTTATTTACTAAAACTTTAACAAATTTCTTAAGGATTTAACTATACTGCACTGAATTTATTTTTACTGAATTGAACTTATTTTTACTGAAACTTATTGAAATAAGTTYACGAGAARAGGGCCTAATAAATTGCATACTTCCTTTGGTTCTAAAAAAACCGCATCACTTTGGTTTTTGCGGTTTTCAAGGCAAAATGTGATAAAAGTGATGAGGTGTGTATGTGGGGGCCAAAAAAGAGAAATAAAAGGATTAAAGTAGGTGRATTGATAAATATTTTAATAAAGATGTAGAAAAAAGAGTATTTTAATTCTGGTCCACACATAAAAGAGAGAAAATTGAGTATTTTAATTGTGARCCCCATTCCAAAAAWYYAAWWAAAYYAAAYYAA
>SNQN01004077.1:25652-51987 GCA_008642245.1 Bassia scoparia
AAKKAAWTWAWTTTATAATTCTAGAGAGTTTTCTACATATAATATATAGTTACATGATGAAGTTGCTTAGAATAATTAGAACATAACTTCAATTGAAATTCAAAGACTACATACTATAGTACTCCGTACTCTGTAGTAATAATTAGATTAGCACCCGTGCGATGTATGGTTTTATAAATAATATTCTCTTCATCTCAAATTACTTATTACATTCACTTTTCACATCTTCTAAATAGCAACTTCAAAAATCAATATCTTGTGTTATGTAATATAAGAAAAAATAGCACTCCCTCACGTCCATTAGTTGCTACATTTTCTCTTGAAATTGATTTTTAACTTGATACATCGTGGAGCATTTTTGTTTCACAACTTTACCCCTTATTGTTTCTCATCTTTTACCTTTCAATTACAACAATATATGTACTAACTCACTCTTTTTCATTCATTATATGWGACCTTCAGAGGAAYGGGTTTGGAGCAGTGGCTCCAAGCTCACCTTTAATCCTTGAGGTCAGGGGTTCGAATGCTCATATTCCTCCTCCCCCATTGTAAATAACTATCCGTCCTTGTGGCTCATTTGCAACTAATTGCAATTATATGCGACCTTAACATCCACCTATGTCTTTCTTAATATTGGTACTTTAATTACCTCCATTTGGAAAATATTCAATTGACAAAATCAAACAAATATTTCATCTCATATATTATGTTTTTCTTACGTATAAAATATTCAAGTTAAAAAGTCAAATTTGCACTATATGTGGAATAAGTATCAAAAGTAAATATGTATGTAGCAAGTAAAAAATAAGGGTTGTAATTTAAAAAGGCGATGATAAAAATTATCATAAATTTATTTTAGAAATTAAAGAAGTTATTTCATATCAAAAGGATAATCACCTAAAAACGAATAAAGAAGAGAAGAGGGGGGAAATGTAGTATGAAATCCGAGTTTAACCCTAGAAAAGTCATAAGTTAATATTGAAGTACTCCATCAATTCCAATGTGGTAAGTTGCATCGCTCCATTTCGATTAGGTTTAAAAATGTGATATATTTTGTGATTCAAAAAAGTGGTTTGATAATAACTACGGAGATCATATTCTGTTAGAAATTAAAAGAAAGTTGATTTCATAACAATAAATTAAAGGAAAATCGCCTAAGAAATGTTGGGATCGAGGCTCGTGCACTACAAAAAAAAGCTTATTTAGCGACTGATTTTGGCGACTGCCAACGAAATCAGTCGCTAAAATTAGTGGTAGCGACTGTCGGAGACTACTAGTCTCCAACTTTGCGACTACCAAGCTGTTAGTCGCAAAGTAGTCGCTAGAAGTCGAAAATAGCGACTATTTGAAGTTGGAGACTGGCTATGGATTTTAGCGACTGAATTGTTTTTTAGCGACTACCATGGTAGTCGCTATTTGTTTTGAATTAAAAAAAATAAAAGTATTGATTAATTCCATTCCTCACATAGTCACACATACAGTCACTCATCCATCTTATCCTTCATCACTCTTATCTCTTTTTTTCTCCTCATATCCTACTATTCCTCACAGTTCACACTTATTCAATAATTCTCAGTGTATTTCAACTGATATTTTTCTTTAATCTCATTTCCAAAATACATGTGAAGTTTGTTGTTCTTTTCATCAATCTCATTTCCAGATCAAAGGTACCATGTTTGGTAATTCTCTTCTTTAATTTTTTGAATTGGGTTATAGTCTCTTAAAATTTCTCTTTGTTTTTCTAGATCTAGTCTGATGGTTGCGGCTACTCAACGCTCCTACTCGTGAGTTGTCATTCTTGCTACTTTCTAGTTCGACCCTTAAACTCTCGGTTGCGCACTGCCAATGTCTCTCCGACGCACCACTTTCTCCCTCGCTTCTCTCTCACTTTCGCGCCTCTCTCTGTCGCATTCGATCAGGTATATAATTGATTTTTTTAGGTTTCCTTTTATTTCATTTTCGTTTGGTTTTTCATATTATAATTGATTATCGTTTTCCAGATCTCGTTTTCATATCGATTTGATTTTCGTTTTTCAGATCTTGTTTGAATTTAGATTTTAGTTTGTTTTTTCTATTTGATTTTAGATTTTTGTTTGTTAATTTATTTTCGTTTGATTTCAGATTTGGGCTTAATTTTCCTGTTTAATTTCGTTTAATTTTCGACTTTAATTTGTTTTTCATTTGTTGGATCTGTTTGATTTTCGAATTAACAGTTTAATTTCCTTTTATTTTCCAGTTTTATTTGAGCTAGCTATAATGCTTACTCTGGCTTGCTACATTCAATTTTCATATAATTTTTTTCATAATATGCAGCTAGGATCCAATGCAAAACGAGAATTGAAGTAACATGCTCGCAGCCAGCATCAACATCTGGTTCTCTCTCAAATGTGCAGCATTCAAAGAAGACATCCGTGTTGGAATTATTGATGGAAGTGCAGTTGAAGTTTCATTTGATGACTTCCCTTATTATCTGAGGTCTATATGTTTTTTTATTTTTGTTAATCTATTGCTATTACAAGTTGGATGCATTGCATTTTTACATGGGCTCATCTTTTTTGTAATCTCTCTTCTGTTTTTAATTAAATGACTATTCTAATGTTTTCAGTTCCAATTTAACAGACCAGCAAAATATTCCACATAATGTTTTATTTCTCATTTTGTGATGAATATATTGACTTTCATCCTTCTGGTTTGACTTCTGCAGAAACACTAAGAATGTGCTGATTGTTGCATCTTACATACATTTGATTGCTGTGTCTCACGAAAGCTTGGACTCTCGGTGAATTCCATGCTCAAGGATAAATCCAGTCGTCCTTCTAAAAGGTTCTCTTCTACGGCTCAAGGTTCAAGTAATCAAGTACCTTTTCTCACTAAGCGATATCAAAGTAAAAGAAATGCTTTAAGGAAAAGACTTACTAGCACTGCAAGCAAGATGGATTCTCAACAGGATTAAGTTCCGTGGACAAGCGAGCTAGCATCGGTGCTTTCCTTCCGTGCAGTGCCGTAGGTCAATAAATCCTTTATTTTGTTCCAAGTAAGTGAATTACATACCATACTCTAACAAGTAAGCAAGTCAACTTGCTTGATCCAGGAAAGCTTTTAGACTTAGTAACATACTAATAACGGAGGGAAAGGCCCCAAAGCCAGGTTGTAGTGAGCATCTCGGATGGGCCAACATAATCTCTTGCTATGGGCGACAACTAAGCTTCGTTCTATACGGTTCAAGCTAGCACCATTTTTTTAACATATCATCTCGCTCGATTCGAAATCCATACAACCCAAGCATCGAGAGAAGCTATAGCAAATCCATTTAGAGATTGAGCCTCCTCCAGAAGTAGAAAGAGAGGAAAAGGCTGTTTTTTATTATCCGTTTTATATCGAATACGATCGGTTATCCAGGAAACAAAGGGTTCTGGTGCTGGCTTTGTTACCGTTCAACAGGAATTTGCTCCTAAGAAGTTAGGTAAATGGCCTTTCTCACCACAGCATATACCTCCACTTGAGTCCTACTCTGAGATGAGAAGTAGAAAGATAGAAAGAGAATCTCCTCTTATTCGTACTCACTGGCCTATGACGAGGAAGGTGCTATAACCGTTCGTGAGCCATACCTGTATTCTCTCACTCCTTCTAGTAAGGGAAAGCTTTGATAAGAGAGCATTAGAAGAGCATGTCCACACTAAGAAAAGCGGTACTCCTAGACTAGATATCCATATTCCCTATCGAGAAAAAGAAATACACTAGAAAGAACTCGCTCTTACCGCTGACGCATAGGAAATAGATCCGATAACATAGCCTCCAGGTACCCTTCGGAAACCCCCTCTGACTCCTATAATGGAAGTGGAATTGAAGATTCTGGTAAGTGCCAGTAACCTGCTACTTGTGCAGTTGCTAAAACGTGAATCGCATCTCTAAAGTGAGAAGAATCCCTATGGACATTGCCTTCCCTATTACTAATGGAAATCAATCAGTAGCTTACCAACCTTTTCTGATTCACGTAGAAAAAAACCTTCTAGTTGCCGATTCTTTGTGCGAGGTTGGTAAGGGGTGCTTTCCCTGTGCCCATTTCCCTCTTTTCTGAATTCCATGCTATAATAGCATAAAAAGCCTCTCTTTATCCCATGATAGAAAAATCCTTCAGAAGGTTGGCTCGTTGTTAACAAGCAAATGCGAAGGAAAAGGCTTCAATCTCACATTTTGATGTCACTGCTGAATGTGGTTGCTTGAAAGGAGAATCTTACATAAGGTTACTAAGGAAAATATTGAATCGGAAGAGAGAAAGCAGTCTTTAAAAGAGCCCTTCTTAGAGTTTGATCATAAACCCTACGAGGAGCTTATTTGGCAGTTGCTTCATGACATGAAGAGAGGAACTGGTAGTCTTTAAGCTGAAAGGCCTATCTCCAAGAATCTTGACTTCTTTCTTTCTTCTCACTCAACTTCTTAGAGAACACGAAACTCTAAAAAAAGGGAACAACCCTAATAGCAATCAACTCTAGAAAAGCTTTTCACAACGAAGTAGCAACTACCTAAAATCACTATTAATATGCTTAGCCTCTCGGGAAGAGCCCAGAGAAAGAGCTATACAAAGACATTGTCATACAAAGACTTGAGGTGACTAGCCTTAGCTAAGAGCGGAGGTATTCCCTTTTTTGCTTCGGACTATCTTTCTGGATCACCGCTACCTCACTCCTTATCCTATTCTTCTCCTCAGGATATTGTCTGGGCTTATTCTAAGACAAACGAGATTCGAAGTGTCCCCCTCTCCTTCTCTTATGAGTGGATATTCAAACAAAGAGAGAACGAGTCTTAGGACAAATGAAGAGCGAAAGCAGGAGATACTAGAGAATAGCTATACCTCCTTCCAATACTTAGCTATTCACTACTTACTTACTTCGGTAACTTGGCATTTTTGCCAATCACCTAACCGTTCTAGTTGCCATAATATGGGATGTACTAGACTATCTCTTCGAACCATCTAATGAGTCTCCTGTCTTTCAGCATGAATGAAGGAAGTCAACAACGTATGAAGTCGCTTATGCGAAGCTTACGGAAAGATAGCCGATCAACCTGTCTCTCTTGCTTTTGAGCTAATGGTATGTAGTCGCTAAAGCGAGCTTAAGGCAGGAAGAAGCGGAGAAGATCCTAGTAGAGGTACTACTAGCCTTCTAACAAGACCCTCTCTTTCTCCTCTTCGTATCTGACTTTAGAATAGAAGCTAGGAGAGCAGCTAACTCCTTTCACTATTTCATAACCAGCTGCTGTTAAGAAGCAAGGTAGATATGTTCTTAGTTGCTATAAGTCGTTCTTCTTCTGGCTCTTCATTTCCATTCTGATTCTTCCCCTCCCTAGGCTAACTATTCCATTCCTTTAGTATTCGATTTTGCTTTCTTCAAGTAGTAGAATGATGTTGAATAAGTTTCTTATGCTGTTAGGGAAAAACCTGCGTATATCGATTCCTCTGAATAAGTTGCAAGGTCTTCCATACTTGTAACAGATTGAGGACCTGATTCATGTCATGGGTCTACTTCTACTTCTCTTATAGGCTTTCACGTTCAACATAGGCTTTGAGTAGATAGTTTTTGATAGCAAACTCACTCTATTGAGAAGATATAAAGGCTCGAATTCTCTGTTAGAACCTCTATCTGATGCGGAAAAATTTCGTCACTAAAAGCCGTTTTCTTGCTTGGCTGTGATCTGAGATGCCCATCTAGATTGAAATGAAAGACTGCTGCTCCTTTTCAATATTCCTCCTTGCCTGGTCATGGTTTCAAACTAGCTCGAAGACATTACAAATAAAAGAGCGAAGCACTAGAAGGATTACACTTGCTTTATAGAGGCACYSTCCTAAGCTAGCTTTCACACTATCTTAAAATAAAGAGAACTGTCGATACATCTCTAAGGTAAGGCTTTCTCACAGGAGGGATTTCCTTTGCCATTGACCTCTTACCTATTCGATTCTATTTTATTTGACTATCCCCACCAGAGAAAAAAGAAAAAGGGGATGCGCTTATCGATSTCTTTTTTCTGGCCTGGTAAGGCGCTAGAAAGCAATTGGATAGACTTACCTCTTGACTGCATTTACAAGGGCTTATCTTAGTTAGTATAGTACTGGTCTGGTTTGGAAKTTACTGCAAACGAAAGGTTTGAAGWGCGACGTATAYTATAAGCTAAGGAACTAGCCTGCAAGAGATTAGGAAAAGCATGAATTAAGAATGCTTTCTAAATGATAGTACTTTATTTCAMATAGGACTGACTGTTAACTCTTACGKTAGGTGGTACTGGTAGTGCTTTAGTCTCGTTATTTAGTATATTATGGTTAGTCCTCTTTTTTGGGCCATGGCATAGAATCAATTCTAACTTGAACCGTAGGCTTTGAAAAATCTATTATATGTATGTTTAGGACTGTGGCACACTTGCAAGAGAGGGAATCGAAGCAACTGACTTCCTTTGAAAGGGGGTACACGGCAATTTCAAGCTGCAACAAGCTAAAGCAACTCCCACTTGTTCATAGTCTATTCTACCCGTATAGATCTGGATCGGTATCAATTTCAAAGGATGTCCTAACTTGTCGCAGCCATTAATTTAATCAAAAAAGTGCATAGGCCTATACGTCAGCAAGATCCCAGGCTCCAGGGCCCATCTTTGTCATATTGGCAAGCCAAAGAAGATAGAAAGCTTGCTTTATCTTTCCTTATTCTTTAATAAGCAACCACATACCTCTTTCTACGTTTCAATATTTTTATATCGAACCATCATTTCATTAAATAAGGACACAAAAGAAGAAACATCTCATTTACATTACACCATCATTATTCTTAGTATGTAAGGCGCAGCAATTAGCACATTCTTATCCGAGGATTTTACTTTCAGGACCAGCTGGTGAGTTCTAATATTATATCTACTATATTTTTGGATTCGATAGTTTTTGTAAAAGTGTGAAAGGTCTTTACCAAAGTTTATGTGCGATGATGCAGGATCTGAGATATATCAGGAAATCCTGGCAAAAGCATTAGCTAAGTACTTTGGGGCTAAGTACTGCAACATTTTGAAATGAAGTTATGTTACTAATATATCCATTAAACTATGGAATTCGGATCATTTGCGTTCTATATACAAGTGCCTTTTCTTGTTTTGTTTGTACGAAGATTATTGTCCATCTATGGTTGGTGAGCCTTACAAAATTTGTCATCCTATTTTGTGGTTTTTTGTGTTTATTGAGTAATGATTTTAAGKAAAATAGTTGTGAACTTATGACTTATGACATGCTTAGTTGAGGGAAGAGCTGCAAGCTTGAGAGTTTCATCATGAGCTCAATCGCCGTTCTTGGTAATATGAATAGGCTGATGTAAAAGCTTCTTGACTTGAGTTATAAAGATTGTCTTTTAGTGGTATCAGGTATCTTACTATCTTTGTATAGTTGCTAGGCATATTATAGTAGCGTGCTAGAATTATTTTCGGAGGATAAAAGTAATTTTTTGGTATATGCAAAGTGAGACGACTACTTAATCGCTTCTCAATGAATTCTTAGTCATATCAAGAATTCTCTGTGTATAGAAGCAATTATAATAGACATATAGTCATTTGGATGATGCACATATGACTGTTACGATAATTGCTCTGTAATCTAAAGGTGAACTATAGTTATCTAATTAGTGATTGTCGGATTTGAATATCATTTATTCATCAGTTACTATGTTATGTTGATCACTGTCTGCCTATCTTCCTAAATGGAGAAATCTGACTTAACACATTGTCTTTTACCCTTCCTATTTCCTTGATTTCTTCTACTACACTGCAGTTAAAATAACATATTTTTTTCAATGTTCATGCCAGGTCCTTGGAAATGGCAAAGGGTGCGGTGTTTTTGTCGTCTCAATTTTGATCTTTAAAAATCCGATCTCCGTTGTTGGGATGCTTAGGTATGCACTCACTGTTGTCGAGTAACCTTTACAGTGAAGCCAAGAAAAGAAGCAAATGAATGAGTTTGGAGAGATGATAGGAAACAAAGTGATTCAAAATCTTCCTACACGCATCTGTGCATAGAGCTTCATTTGCCATTAGAGCTAACAATAGATTCAAAATTTTCGCAGCCTGAAATCTTTTTTAGTCTTAGTCCTTACTTAGAAGTTGAAAATCTTGACAATTTTGATTTAACTTTGAAGGAATGAATGATTGTTGAAGGAATGAATTTTTATTATTCTTGATTTCTTTTAGTAATATGATATATTAAATGACAATAGATAATAGGATCAGATGAAATCAACAACATTTGTTATTGATTTCATTTTTGTTTTCAATTGAATTACGCACCGCTGAGTAGTCGCTAACATGCTACTAGCGGTCGCTAAATTTAGACTTCACTTTGTAGTAGTCTCCATTTTTAGAAAATACCAAAACAGTCGCCAATACACTTTTCAGTCGCAATATGCGGACTACCAATTCAATCGCTAACCACATTAGTAGTCGCTAAAAAGTTAGTTGCAATGTAGTCGCCAAGCAGTCGCTAAAATATTACGACTAGTGTTTTGGCGACCACTAGTTTTTTTGGTCGCCTCAAGTCGCTAAATCGGTTTAGCGACTGATTTGGCAGTCGGCTAACATCAATTTCGGCGGTCGCTAAAAATCGATTTTTTTGTAGTGGTGTTCAACTTAATTTGTGATACACCCTACCCAACTAACAATTTACTGAAGATGTATAAAGCTAGGATAGCAAACAAAGCATAAAGAAGTAAATAGATAAGATTACCATGGAAACCGGAGGATTGGGAGAAAAACCACACCGCACTTGTTAATGGATTAGTGAGATGAAGATGATCAAACATACAAAACACACTCAAGTATCAATGGCATACCATTGCAATACTATCCCACAAGTTCCCTAATCTTACCACATAGATACAACTTGTAGCTAGTAATCAACTAGTTACAATTCTAACCACCTTACTAACTTGCTTCCCTAAACCCTTACAACTTTAGGATCACACACCTAAAAAATATCCTAAAACTCCTAGCTTAAGTGTTTCGCAAAATCAGAGTATTTGTTGTGTTACTCTTGTGTTTCTCTCTCTAGATCCAAGCTTGCGTCCCTTTACTTCTATGTCATGCTTTGTGTATATAGTAGTCAAGGAGCTCTAAGGATGGAATTTCTTCTCTTTAGTAAAGAGTCAACACTCACATTGCATATATAAGACAAGTGTCCCTTTAAGTCATCCCACTACATAGTGACTAAAACAGAGCAACGCTGCAGCGGCAGAACAGAGCGGCCACCTCGCTCTGTGGAAAATAGATGAGCGTTAAAGCGCCCACACCCCACCTAGGGGCGCCCAGCCCGAACTCAGCACTCCCAGTACGCGCTCCTCCTACATCTTGATTTCTTCTGCTATCTTGCTCGCTTCCTCTGCACCAAAGCTCTGGTCATCGTTTCTCTACTACTGCACACTAAACTGTATCTCTACATAAAACGGTCATTAACTCCACGAATAGATTATACAACCCAGAATGATAATTACATATTTAGCAAAGACATAATCAATCAAAACCATCGATAATCACAACAGTCACCAATCCTTCTCTACAAGGATACCAACCCATGGTTTCATTCCAACCTTGGAATCATCATCTATTACAAGGACATTAACTTATCTTGATTCGACAGCGTTACGGAGCAAGCCTTCCATGATCCCATCTGAAAGCAACACCCTTCATAATATCAAAAAACCCCCGTATACTTATCTGTTTACCGCACCTGAGCACCACCCTTGGCCTCCATGGCAAATCCTCTATGAGCTTGACTTCTAGACATATTGTGTCCTCCTCAGTAATATCCTCTGTGTGTCTCCTCTTCATTCAGATCTATTATCTGATGTTGATGGCACCCACCATCAGTAGTTACAGCTCCCTAGTCCACAGAACATGCTCGAAACAAATGACACCTTCCATCATCCCATGTTTTGGTCTCAAGCCCGTTGACGATTCTTCCAAGATCCCCTGCGCGAACATCCAACTGTAAGCCGGCATGTCAAGTTTTACACTAATAATCAAGTTCATATTCAAAGGGAATAACTTGACATCCTTCACATCACCAACATGCCACCCATAGCTCAACTACCATGCTCATCAACTCCATGCCACAAACTTTCCATTATATCTAATATGCCCACAAGATTCTCAACAACAAAAATTCTTGAAAACTCCCTCACATAGGTAGAGTGAAATGAGAACCGGACAAGACCACAGACACAGCTAAACTAGAGCAACTCAAACTTACCACTAAAGCCTGCTGATCATACATCGTCACCGATTGAAGCTTTACCATCATCGTTGTCTTCTTTATTCCTCCCCTTCATCAACATGGACAACTCCTCTAGAAAAATCCTCTGCCAATTCAAAAACACTCTCACATACTAGACTTATCGATACTCCCCAGACCTCTACTTTTCGATCTCCCGTGTCCTTTGCACTCCACCTTTTGTCTCCCCTACTCCTTTCATCCACGCGTAACCTCGCCGGTATATGACTCCGAAACCTTTCTTCGAGTTGCTCTCACTCCTAAGATACAACAATCGTACATCATCATACTTTAGCCTATTTTCCACAGAGTGAGTTGCTAATCGTGCGCGACAACTACACGTTCCCATGACGAGGAAGTGTTCAATAAGATCAATGCCCTAAACTCAATCATCAAATTATCTTACCGAGATAATTGCGCTTATATTCGAATTAAACTCGTTCATGGTGTTCTGCGATTAAGCTCCAACTTCCATCATCAGATCAAACATACTGATGTATCAAGTATACTTGTTCCCGCGATGCTTCTCAACATGCTCGACAAAGTCTTGATGAACCCAACCATTGTTTTCTCTCCTTGACATTAAAGCTACATTCTAATTAATGTCAACCCACAATCCTATGTTTTCTATCCTGACTTCCATTCCACCCATCATTCCGCTTGGTTTCATATCATCTAGGTGGTTGATAAAGATTTTTTGATACAATTAAATAATCCTCAATTTGCTTTTTCCAAAAGCCCAAAATCTTTCCATCAAAAAATCACCCGATCATTTTACCTCTACCATTGATAATTAGGCGTACAATCATATGCAACTATTTAACCAACACACAAACATCAATGACCCGGAAACACCCCAGCTAACTTGACAACTCCGCTCTTGATACCAAATGTTGGGAATGAGGCCGTGTATCAACTAATGTTGATACACCTACCCCAACTAATAATTTACCAATAGATGTAAAAGCTAACAAATAAGCAAAAAAGCATTAATGAGTAAATAAATAAGATTTACCGTGGGAACCTGAGGACGGGAGAAAATCCCAACCGCACCTTCTGGATTAAGGAAGATGAAGACTCAGCAACAACACAACTCAAGTATCAATGGGCTATATCCATGCAATACTTATCTCATAACTCCCTAATCTTACCACTAAGATTACAATGCTTATAGCTAGTAATCAACTAGTATCCACATCTTACTATCCACATTAAATTTTCTATTCCCCCAAACCCTTACAACTAGTGTTACAGTTTAGAGATCACATACCTAAAACTATCCCAAAATCTCTAACTTAAAGTGTTTAGCAAAATTAGGAGTTTCTCGTTGTGTTTAACTTGTGTTTCGTCGCCCTACGCCCAAGCTTGTGTCCTTTGCATTATGTCATGCTTGTGTATATGGTAGTCAAGAGCCTCTAAGGATGACACCTCATCTCTATATCAAAGTCGTCACTACCTTGCATACTATCAGAACAAGTGTCCTTTAATCATCCACTGCATAGTGACTAAAATAGAGCAAATGCGCGGCATAACAGGGCCCCGCACTCCAATCGGCCAGAATTAGAACTTTCGGTTTGCAGGGGACGCCCTAGCGTCTCCTGCAGCTTGATTTCCTCTGCTTCTTTGCACGAAGCTCCAACCATTCCTTTCCCCACTATTACACTTAAACCATCTCTACATGCATAACCCTACAAATAAAAACAGAAAAGAGGGAAAATTGTGGTATTAAATCTAAGTTTAACCCCTCAAAAGAAAGTCCTAAATAATAATTGAAATAGTAGGATTGTAGGAGTAGTGAAAAAATTATGGAGTATATGAAATCGTACATTAATTGCTCTTTGTGCCAATTCGCATTGCTGCATTTTCTAGGTTAACTTAATTAAATAGCCTTAATTACTTAAAAATTAGATAATGTAAATATAAAACTAAAAATATGTGATGTCTTATGCAATTTTGAAGAGAAATATTACATAAGTTCGACATGTCCAGAATGATGTTTATCAATCTCTTTATATTAGTTATAGATTAGGATGATTGCATGTCAAGAATCCAAGCTTGAAGCTCTTATGTCATCAATAATCTACTAAACTGTCAAATTTATATTTATTATTACGTTAAATTATATATTTATGTAAATTATCAATCCACGAGTTGTGATATACTAGATTTTTTTCGATAATAGGGTGAAAATAATCAATATTGATAATTTACGGCACCATTCATTACTTTGTTGAAGACTGCGAGGGACTATGAAAGTTATGTTGATATAGCATAATTATTAAGAAGGTTGCTGATTCTGCACAATAAAGAATCATTGTTTAAAAAATGAAGATGAGCTTAATTAATATATTACGAATGTGTAAGGGACAAAGTATATCCGTAACTGAAGTAACATTTTGACTCCAATTCAATTATAAATAATTGGAAGACAACCGGATTAATTGATTGACAATTTCTGTAATAATTTGATATATATTAACACCACTACAGTGTCATTAAACTTACTTACGATGATTAGTCAATGATTTCCCTTCTTACCGTATGTATTCACATTAATGTTTTTTTTTAACAAAAATTCGGTTTTAGATAATATGGAGTTGAGTTATTAGCCTTATAGCCTAATTAATAATATTACTTAAGTAGCAATTACGACATCTATATAATTAATCAGAGTTCCATTAAGCATTTCTGAAACGTTCTTTAATTAGAAAGAAGTTAATACTTCGTACTCGCTTCCGGTTGATTTGTGCATGCATAATATAATTATAATAATAATAATAATCTAGATTTTTAAATCGATATTGATAACAAATGTCCTACACCGTTAGAAAAAAACTAAATACATTCAATATGGTACTCCCTCCGTTTTTATTAGATGTCCATACCAATCTGGCACGGTATTTAAGTGTGATTGATCGAGTGGATAAAAATAATGGAGATAAGTAAGTAATGAGTAAATATTTGAATGAATTTTTTGGGAAAAAAGTAATTTTGGGTAAATAAATTGGGTAAAGTATGAATATCGACTTTAGAAAAGTATTCATTAACGTTAGAGTAAATAAAATAGGTAAAGTAGAAAAAGTTATTTTTAATGATTGGAACAATCAATTTAAAAAGTCCCAAAATAGAAACTGGAACAACTAAAAAAACAGAAGGAGTATAAATTTGGAATTATGTCAAAATCACGCTCAATCGATATAACTAATGTTTATATCCATTAATATTTACACTTTTAATTCTTATCTACTCCTTGGAGCGTTTGTTTAGCTTTTTTTAATTAGAAATCAGATCTTGATAAAAATCAAAAGTAAATATCTCTTTGCACCATAATGTTCATGCATTTCACATCAAAAAATAAGTAAAAGTATTGCGTAAGGCGACTTTCATTAACATTAATGGAAAACGACCGATATATGATAATTTGCATATGTTTTTGTGTACTTTAACCAATTTTATAGTAACTTTAATTACTTCCTCCATTTTCCAATACTGCAACAAATGAATTTTTTTCTCTCACAAATATTCCCCTTTGTTGCATGTATTGGAAACGAAGTAGGTAAAGATTAAAGTTCTATAAAACTAATTAAAGTTACCTAAAAATGTAGTAAATTATCGTACATTAGGTAGTTTTTTCATTAATTAAAAGTACAAAAAAAATGGTTAAAGTTACACAATAATATATTAAAGTTCCAACTATGTATTATATATTTTATTGTTCTTAATATTTAATTGAAATTTTTTACTTCATACCATGTTATGTGATCATTGAGTGATTTAATTATAATTAACATGGTAACGAAAATAAAATAGTAATTTGATATAAAAACAAATGAGCTTTTAAATGTGTTAAAGTGACTTATAACATATTTATGATAACTATTAGTAATTTTAGTGTAACTTTATCAATTCGTTTTTCAATAAACTAACGTGAGTCCGTTTTATTCTAAACTTTGTCAAAAGATAATGTTTCATGCATTTTATACGTGTTTTTTTTTCCTACTATTCACGAGTAACGCACTGTTCTCCTCAACTGAATTTTGCTAAATTGAACTTATTTTTACTGAACTGAACTTATTGGTACTGAACTGAACTTATTTTACTGAACTAAACTTATTTTACTGAAACCTTAACAAATTTCTTAAGGATTGAATTTATTTTTACTAAACTGAACTTATTGCTACTGAACTGAACTTATTTTTATTGAACTGAACTTATTGCTACTGAACTGAACTTATTTTTACTGAACTGGACTTATTGCTATTGAACTGAGCTTATTACTARAGAACTGAACTTATTTTTACTGAAACTTATCTAAATAAGTTGATGAGAACASGGCCTAAGAGAAGAGATACTTTTGATTATTTTCCCAACGGTTTTTCTAATGTTAYGAAAACAAATTTCCTCTTAAATATTTGATTCACTCAAATTATCAATAGGAATATACAATTAATAGGGATATACAAAATATTACCTACCATATATAAGTTCTAATAAGCATTGCTCTTTTTTTTGGCATGAACTACTTTGTATGTTAATATACAGCTCCTTTCATACAAAGCAGAGAGGGAGAATGAGGGGAGAGAAAATGAAGGGAGAATGAGGAGAGAGAAAGAGAGGTGACAGAATGACGGATGAAAATGGGGAATGAYTTAGGGTTTGATTGATTTTTAACMTTTTRATGGAGTATTTTTARTGTTTTACCCTTTGRCWCACCTTAAAATTTTATGTGGCCTGTTGTATATAAAAGTTTGTCYTTAATATATGCATTATTAATAACTTACATAATCATCTCAACTAAAAGCTTAATTAARTAGTTGATGAGTGAGACACAAGATCGAATAATAATGTTCATTTATACTCTATCATTAATATCTAATCATTATTACATTATTTTTGTTATATGCAGTCATGTATGTCGTATATTAAAGATGAAAAATCAAAATGCATGTACAAAACATTGTGGTGAAAAGCGGTGGCGGATCCAGGATCACCATCAAAGACATCAATTATTGATCACTTGTAAAGGTAAAAAAAAAAATTTAGGTCTAATTTATAATTTGATTTTAACCCAAAAACTACATAAATAACTAATTACATAATAACCAAATTGATTTCGATCAAAGTTAATAAGGCGGAGGTAATACAATCCATCATACATATTAAAAAAGAGACCGTATTCGTTTAGTTTAATTATAATTGAAGCAAATAAACAAACCTTAAGAGACCAGTTATAATTGAAGCAAATAATTGATATAACTGGTCTCTTTTACTTTAAAAAGTACAAACTCAGTACAATGTTATTAGTAACCTCACAGTTGTGAKATTTTAAATCCTATAATGACATATRAGAGACCAGTTATATATAAAAATCGGTCTCTTTTACTTTAAGATAGTCTGAAGTTGAGCTGCGAGCCTGCGACAGATCAAGCACGAGAGATAGGAATGCTACCACTCCTTGTAATCCCCGTATTTTTTCAAAAATTTACTAATATACTCCTTATAAATATATTACTATTATCTTATAAAAAGATACATATTTTTATTTAAATACCATTATTTTCATTTAAATTATATTTTGTGATAAAAGGTATATATCTTATTTGAATTTATCTTTTCTTTTATCCAAAACAATTTTTTTTTAAAAAAAAGATATTTTAAAATTAAACCTTGCTAGATACTTAAATCAGAAAAAGGTTTTAACCTATCAACCACTTTACGTTTCAACCAAAAAAAGAACGACAGAGAGAGAAGAGGAGAGTGTGACTGTTGCTTGCTGCCATCACCGCCGTTGCTGCTCATCGCCAGTCTCGCCACCACTGGCCACCATTCGATCCTCTCTCCCTCTTTCCTTCTTTGTTATGAGTTTAATTCTTGTTTTAAACCTTGCAATTTTTATAATCCAATTGTTATATTAATGTTTTGAGTATAATCTGCTAAAATTATAAAGTTTTATGAGTGTGTGTGATGTTGATTTTAATTGGGAATTTTCAGATTTATGAACTTGCAAAAATTAGGGTTTTTCACGTTTTGATTAATCTGTCCAGTTTTAGTATTTGATTTTATTTATTTTTCTGCTTTTCAATAAATTACAAAACTTTGGTCGAGTAATGGTCATACTAATATACAATTTGTGTAAAATTTTCAGAATTTTCAAGCATGTTTACTATTTTAAAAAAATCGTTTTTGAATCGACAGTTTTCGGTTTCAGGTCCGGTTTTTTGATTTTCATTTTTTCTGTTTGTCAAATAATTTATACGAAATGTTTTTCGCGTGATCTAATATTGATATTATACACCTTGTGTAAAATATTCAGAATTTTGAAGCAGATTTAATATTTTAATAAATTTATTTTCGAATGGCTGTTTTTCGTAAATCTGATTCGGTTTTTGATTTTACTTATTTTTCTGTTCAGTCTATAATTACGAAAATTTTGTGTGAATATTGTGTATACAATTATACACTCTGTATAAAAGTTTCATAAATTTTCGTTTAGTTTTAGTATTTTAATAAATTATTACATCAGATTGACAATTTTCGATTACAAAATATGTTTTGTTATTAAAATTGATTAAAATAATTTGGCACGAAAATACAAGTTAATTATGATATTTTCAGATTATTAAACATATTCAAAGTGATTTTAACCATTTAAATTATGGCTTTTAAAGTTTTTAAAGGAAATAAATGAATGGTTATTGTATTAAGCGTTGAAGTTAATCTTTAAAACATGTTCGAGGTTGATTTTAAAAGTTTTTATGGGGTTCAAGGGAATATGTATTGGCTGTAATTTTGTGTAGGAATCATAATAATGATTTCTATTTGGTTGTAGGAGGAAATTCTCCTTGAGTTATTGTTGAAGTGAAAAATACATAGCTAGATTGTTTTTTTCAAGGTACGTACTACTTGCGGAATTCTTGATCTAAAGTTGTTTGAGGATGTTGATAACTTAGAAGCATGAGTAGGAAACGTCCAAAGATTTGTTTGGTACTCACAAATGAATTAATTGTTTTATCATGGTATAATTTGTGGAGACTGGGAATATTATGGAATTGATTATTTCATGAGTTTTTGGATATGGAGGTTGACAACTAGTCAATTGTTTTTAATTAATTGTTTGGTCTATCGAGGTATTAATTGGAGTCAAGTATAACTTGTTCCATGAGGTAATTGATATACAAGGATGAATTAAGTGGGGTCAAGTTTAACTTACTCCATGAGGTGATTTATTATACTCGTTCATGACATGGTGTATGAATTAAGTAAGGGAAGTGTTCAAGTCTTAATGACGAGGTTAGTTGGCTTGTCCAACAAATTTATTAATTAAAGTAACGGTTCGTGTTAAAAAGAATTCAATGTGATTGTGGTTTTGTTTGTGAGTCATATAACTTGTCAATATTACAACTAAATATAACACGAATGAGCATAAAACTCTGGACTTGTGCACGTCTAGAGTATTGACAATTCAGGGTTGGGGTTGCGACTATATTTCGCTTCCTTCCGAGACCGTTTGATCAACGCGTTCTTCTTTCCTTATTTTATAACGATTTTATCCAAATGGAGTTAGTTTGAGATCTCATCTAACTATGGTGACGGAGGTCGCGCCGTTCGGCGTTTCGCCATCTGTTTATGGTTTTTGATGTCTTTCGACGGGGAGGCATGGGTTTCTTGGCAACTTTGTGTCTGATGACACTTGATGTCTGGTTGATGTTCCTAAATTGTGAACATGGGTTTTGACAGCTGTCGGTTGCTCATATCTTAACAATGTAATGAATGTATTGAGTCTTATATTGGAGTCGAGAAGTCATTTTGCAGGTACAATCTAGTTAACAGAAGCAGTGAGGATTTTGAGATTGTGTTGTCTTGGAGCAGCTATTGCAATATGTAATTGATGATTTTGGTCTGAGTTTGGGATCAGTTGTTAGGTATAGTATTGTTAAGTGGTTATGAAACACCACAATTGGGTTTTTCTTTGTTCTAAACAGGGTGTCGTAACTCGGTATTGTTCCAGTTTTTAGGGGAGATGTTTCCGTTTGTTTTCTCGTCTTCGTATGTTGTATGTACTCAACTTTGCTGATTGCGTGTTTTGTGTATTGTCCACATTTTCTTCTTTTGGTGGACCTGTGATGACCTTATTTCATTTGGAAATTATGGGAGCAGACTTTTCACAGGATTGTGCAGGTTGTTGATGGCTATACATGTGCATTTGCAACGTTTGGTTAAGAGGTGTTCGAGTGTTATACTCTTGGACTGTTGTTTAATGTTTCGTCTAAAAATTTTAGTATTTTATAATTGGATAAAATAGTTTTCAAGTTTCGTGAGTTTGCCAAATATTTATCCTTTGATTTTTAATAAAGGCCAAAGCTGGTTCCAACTTGTACGGTTTTAAATTCTTTTGATAGATTTCCTAAAAGTTTTGTTATTTGGTTTAATCATTTTCGCGCTGCAATATTCGAATAAGCCAAAACGTTTTTCACACGTGGCGATAACATGTCAATAGTTCTCCGTATCTTCAATTAATATTTCACAGGAAAAAGGAAGAATTATTGGGGTGTTACACTCCATGCCATTGGCTAGGAGTCTGCAATGGGTCCAAACAAAGTAATTGCTCTTTAATGCTTTTGGACGAATATATATAGCATATAAGAGACTGATGTTGTATAAATAACGGTCTCTTGATATTATAATTTTTGAATAAAAATTGAGCTTCATTTTTTTTGGCTTATGCATGTGGTGCACGTACACTGGAGTGTTGAATAGATCCGCCACTGGTGAAAAGGGAAAAGGGGTATGATTCGTCAGTGATCTAATAACTGACAGTAGATGAACTTAACTTATATTAGTTCTAACAATGATCCTCCTAAAATTCTCTTGAAGTAATTTCATAAGGGTTGGAATCCTCTAAAGTTGAACTCTATAGAGTTCAACAATCTAAACTCTTAGCTTCACAAAGATCAATGGTTAATATGTCTTGCATAAATTTCAAAATAAAAATAAGGTTATTATAAAATAATTAAAAATTCTACACATTTACTCTTATCTCAACTCTAGAGATCTAACACTTTTGCAAAGTTGCATGGAACTATTTAAAATTGACTGAATCCTTATTATATATCATATGCATGACTACTTCAATCTTTATATATATATCTAATATTTAATTTGGAAAAATGAAAATAGTCAATTTCTGTGGTCTTTAAAAAATAGTCCCAATTTTGGATCATTTCTAATAATCACACAATAAGATGCGAACCCAGGAATTATGATCATTTCTAATAATCTCACGGTGTTATATATACACACACAATAAGATGCGAACCCGGGAATTATGATCATGTGTAGCGCAAAGGGTTTAAACTTTTTTACTTATTTTCAGAAAAAAATAAGTTAAGATAAGTTCAGATCAGAAAAATTAAGTTCAAATAAGAAAAAATAAGTTCACTTTAGAAAAAATAAGTTGAAAAGAACAAACTTATTATTTTTTCCTCTCTCAAAACAACTTCAGAAACAATAAGATAAGTTCATTTCAGAAAAATAAGTTTATATAAGTTCAGATCAGATAAAATAAAAATAAGGTAAATAGAACAGATCCAAAATGATTGTTGGAATAATAACTTTAAAAGCCAAATTTAACAATCGTTAATGGTAATCTCTTAAGATTCCATTGTGAGTGTTATGGCTAGTTGAATTCCTAACCACTTGTAACCCCTCACTTATGAGCTTTAAACATGACAATAATCCACATTATTATAGAGGTACAATATTATGTAAATGATTATTATTGTGATTTATGATAACCTTCTCTTGTTGGCTACAAATTATTCTTATAAAATATAAATAGATAGGTGTTTGTTCTCTAGTATGAAGCAGTAAACAATTTCATTCATCAACCTTATATTCTCTRTTGAGCAAGAGCTTGTGTGACTCTAATCCCTCACATTCAAGTACATGAAGTGATGTTAACATTGGGGATGAATCGACTATAACATTTTATACCTTAGACCAGCTGAATCTCGTTTTTAAGGCAAAAATTTTAATGTAGAGAATGACATCACATACCTATTCCATATTCAATTCCATCACAAATTTTATTGTATCCTTGATATACTCAATATTTCCTACAATTTAAAAATCGAGATTTTAGTATGTTAAGTCGTGGAGTGACACGTGGCTATTATAGTTAGCCAAGAATGGATGGATAATGTTGAAGGCCATGTCATGATGAGATGATTGTTTTTTTTTTTTTTGATACATTATTTGTTTGTGCTTATTTCTTTGTGATCGATGTCATGTGAATGATATTATTTGTTTGTGACTACTTATTTTTGAATGTTGAAGGCCAAGTCATGATGCAACTCATTATTTGTGCATGTAGAATTCTGGTGTTTTGTTCATTACTAGCACTCTGTCGGCCTTCTCCTAGCTGAGCAGTATCATTCACCAAAATAGGTTGAAACAGATGCCGAGCAAGCTATTTTTAGAATTAATTCAGCAAAGGAAAATATCCATAGCATCTGGTCCTATGAACCGTAGCAGTTTGACGTTTTTGATAATTATTTTCATGTTTCGTTTCTTAACGATCATTTCGGTTGAAAGAAAAATACATATTAGTTATGAATAAAGTTTATCGGTATGGGTTTGGGTTGTTTCATATTAACCAATTTAGTTAATTTTAGTCAAAAATAATTATATTCGATCTTAATTTTTCAATTTCGGATCATTATCCATATCAATGTTTATATACAAATTTCCAATGCAGTTCGATAATCCAATGAGTGCTCACAAATGTAAATATGAATTGGAACCAAGCAATTTTTGTAATAATGCAGTTTAATATTAATTCAGAGTGATAGTAGTATAAGTTAATATTAGACCAAACAAAAAGTTGTTACGCTAATTAAAAGCAACTAAACTCACTTAAAATGATAATGTATAAGACAATTGAAGAAATTAAACCAAAGATATGATTGAATTAGGGAAGTAACGTTATAATTAGTTTCATATTTCAAATTGTGTTAAAAATTTAGATATATATTAAGCTTCAATACAAATAATCGATCGATACCAAACTCAAATAAATCACCAATAATAGAAAAGAATTGAATTCAAATGGAACTTTAAAAAAAGAAATAAATCAAATGGAAAAGGACAAAAGAAGTGTGAAGTTCCACATCGAATATTTCTAAAATGCATTGGGTGAGAAGAGTTATAAATACAAGTTTTTATATCTTCACAAGTCAGATGGGTTATATTTGGCTTGCATATGGCTGTTGGTTTCATTAGTTAATTATTAAATCTATGAATTTATATTGAATTATAATTTCAAAACTTGAATTTAATTAATATAAAAAATATTAATCAAAGAGAAGTTAAACTTAAATTAGGCGTAAATGACAGTTAAACTTTGTCTTCTAAATTTTAACTTATATTTCATAGCTCCACAATTAAAATGATACTTCCTCCGTATAAATTAATCGCAACAAATCAATTTCACGCATTTTGAGGTTGAGTTTAACAATGTACAATGAGCGAATTAATCAAATAAATTTAACATAATAAGTTATAATCTCATTCTTCATTGTGTTAAAATTATTTTGAATAATTTGTTTGTTTATATTGTTAAATTTCACTCGAAATGAGTGAAATTTAGTTTGTTGCATTTAATTTGATACGGAGAGTTAAAACTTAAGTTAATGTATAATTGGTTGATGAATTATTATCAAAATTAATTAAGTGTTAGTAGTTAAAAGAAATATTTTGGTTATTGGTAAAGTTTCAATTCAGGTTCAATTTCAATTCAGTTAATTTTAGTTCAGTTGAATATCAATATTATTTGATCACTTTTCAGTTTTAGCAATTAATTTCAGTTTTAGTTTGTTTCAATTCGTTTGCAGTTCCGTTTCAGTATGTTTAGCTCAGTTGTATCAGTTTAGTTTGTTTAGTTCATTTGCTGTCAGAGTCCAATTAATAAGTCGTGCAATTGATTTTCAGTTATCAGTTTGAAATGTTCAACTTATTCAATTTAGTTTCACCAGTTTTTCAGTTACATTTCGATCGGTTTCTATAGATTCTAACAAACTGACAACTCTACATACCTCTATTATATAAGTTAAGGGGGCTATGGTGTCCCCTAATGCAAGACACTTTTACCTTTTTAAACATAAATACATATTCAAATTTCAACAATTACTTGCATTCTTGTTTTAAAATTTTACATATAAAGAAAAGTTTACAACAATTCAAATAACTAACTTAAATATACATGCATAATAAGAGAAATTTAAGATTGAAATACAAATTATTACAACTACATTAATTTACAAAATCATAATAATTTAGCTAGAGTTTCGAATTCCAAGGAAGAAGTAACAAATTTTTGACACAAGATTTAAGCACGCATTGCGTGCAATAAAAACTAGTGGTTTACTATAAACCAAATCCCAAAATTTAGGGAAGTTCATTTCTCATCTAATTTGTTGTCAAACTCTTTACATATAATTAGAGACTAGCAGTGGGTAAAGACTCTCTGCCGGATCCAAATCCAGATCCATTTTTTGATGGATTTGGATCCAAAATTTAGGACCCTGATGGATCCGGGTAGGATATGGATCCTACTTTAAAAAACGGATCTAGCCGGCGTCCTCTTCTAGGACCCTGTCCAGGATCCGTTTACCCCATTTTTTTAAAAAAATAATATAAAATTTTGGATATAGTAAATACTACTAGAATGTACTATCCATTATTTTAATAGTTTGACCCAAAACTAATTATACTCTAAATCAAAGTATATTTTTTTGAAACTTTGTTTTTCTCGTACGTTAATGACTTAAAATTTTAATCATGTTATGATTGCTGTAACTCACGAATATGAGAGATGTAAGGAAGATATATGTTTTTTATGCTTTTTAATCAAAATTTGGTTCAATATTTTTGTTTTTTCATTTGAAGTAAACAATTAAGACATGATCCATTTAGGACGGCGGATCCGTAGGATCCAGACGGATCTGGATCCGGGTCTAAAAATTAGGACCCTGATGGATGGGTAGGATTTGGATCCTACCCGAAAAAACGGATCGGGTCTGGATCCTAGAGGACCTGCCCGGATCCGGTCATTGCAATCACTTCATATATATGTATAATTTACCCCATGGTTTTGTATTTGATGACTGATACTTATACTCCCTCCTTTTCGATTTATCTTTTACGTTTGTAAAATTGTACGTCAATTAAGGAAAATTAATACTTGGATAAGATAAGTTGGTAGTGCTTGTATTYTTCTTTTAATTTGTTTGYGATATGTGTAGTAAAAMTAAAGTGAATAAAAAATGAGTGGAGGAAATAAGTTTGAGTGGAAAATCGAGAATAATAAAGAGGAAATAAATAAGGAGTAATATGAGAAATTTTAGGAGTAAAAGTAACATTAATAGGTAATAAAAAGTAAAGCATAAAAAGGAAACTTAAATAGTTAAAGGAACAACAAGAAAGGAAACGCAAAAAATAAATTGGAATGGAGTGAGTAATTGTTAAAGTGTGCAATGTGGGGATGCGTTAGTGTTTGAGACTTGCAATGTGGGGATGCGTTAGTGTTTGAGACTTGCAATGAGTACGGTACTCTTGATCTATGTTTGATATTCTCATTTATTGTTGTTGATTAAGTATTAAACAAAATTTTCTTTATACATGGTGATGTATAATAGGTAGTGGATTTTTTCCACTTTAATTTTTGATGTTACAATTTTAATTGTAACGCGTTATTATTGTGGTACAACTTCTGGAATAAGTCTACGTTATACGTATGTGAACATGTGTGATAATCACTGACTTAAAGGAATTTGACCTTTTATCCTTGTTTTTMGTACATTTCCTTGAGGATAAATAATTTTGGTCTATGAGGATGATATTTAAATACCTATTTTTRAATCACTAAATAAAAGRTTTTTTAGCACAGAAACAACAARCTTCTTACAACCTAAGAGCAAAAGGTCAAAACAACTAGGTTTTGGCCTCGTCTACTCAAACACAACTAATACAAAGTGGCTAACCACTCCACATATCTCCTAGCAATCTTCCTAGGAAGCACACTATTGATTCTAAGAATAATTTGATCTCTAATCAAGTTTACAGCATGAGCACAATCAACATCTCAATCATTCCAAAAAACATTATTTCTAACAGACCAAATGACATAAAATGTTGCCTGAACAACAGCAAAACACACATGAAGTTGGAACTTTGAGAGCTTCCCCCTCAAAGTTGTTGTACACTAAGCCATAAGGAAAGGCCCAAAACRCTAATTTGCAACAAATCCTGAATTGCCKTCCAGATCTGCAGACTAATAGGACAAGCAACAAACAAGTGGGCATGAGACTCATCATCAATCTTATATGGTAAGCCAGAAACAGACCCACAACATCCAAATCGAGTAAGTCTATCCCTTGTTTTCAATCTTCCTTGCATTGCTAACCAAGTGATGAAACAGTTCTCCGGAATGCTTAACCTTTTCCAAATCACATGGCACCAAGGAACTGGGTGATCACAAGCTTGCAACTTGGTATAGACAATAGAGATAGAGTAAGTGCTCATCCCCATAATATCACTCAGTWAACCACTGCACATTGAACAAACAAGTGTTTAACTACACAGATCTTTTTCCAATACCAACTACACTAAGTTGGAGGACTATAACCCCCCCCCCCCAATCCTTGCTTTTCAAATACACATAATGAATCAAGTTTACCCATAAATTCTCCTTTTTATGAGCCAAAGTCCACACATGCCTACCCAGATTAGCTTTATTCCATAAAAAGGCATCCTTGATTCCAAGACCACCATATTTCTTAGGTCTACAGATAAATTTCCAACTAACATTTCAAACTTTGTCAGAAGAAGCCTTTCCACTCCATAAAAATAAAAGATCTACAAATTTTAACAATATCATGCAAAATGGAAGCTGGAAGGATAAAGACATGTGCCCAATAAAAATGGATACTCATAAGAACCGAATTGATGAGTTACACTCTGCCAATGAAAGATAAGTTCCTTGAGCTCCACACTCTAATTCTTGCAAACATCTTATCAACCAGAGCATCATAATCCTTAGCAGAAATCTTCATTGAACAAAAAGGAACACCACGGTATTTGAAAGGAATCTGCCCCAGAGAAAAGCCTGAGCTAACTTGTACATCATGAACATCCTCATCACTCATACCCTTGCAGACTATCTCAAATTTATGAACATTAGCCTTAAGACCTATAGAATCTGAGAAGACTTGAAAAGTAGCTAAAAGATCTTTTCTTGACATTCACTCTCACCTTATAAATAGAAGCAAGGTCTCAGTAAGACATGTGTGTAGGCTTAAAAGCTAACTTGGGATGGGAATTTGAAGGAGAATGCTGAATCATATGCTTTATAGTTCTAAATAGGTATCTCCGTCACTACCACAAAAAAGAGGAGAGAAATAGGATCCCTTTGTCTAAGTCCTCTACTAGAAGAGAGAATCCATGAGGACTACCATTAATGACAAGAGAGAACTTAGGGGTCCTCACACATTAGCAGAATCAAATCATAAATGCTAAGGAAAGCCTAAACATTCATAAAATCCTGGGAAACCTCCAATCTACAGTATCATAAGCCTTTCTATACATCTATGTTCATAAGACAACTTGGTTGTACAGAGGATCTACATAACACTCACAAGTCTTGGAAAAAACATGATATTATGGTAGATATACCTACGATGAACAATCGCCTGATTTTCTGCAATGATATTAGGCAAAAAGTTCCTAATTGTTACAACAATACATTAGAAAGACATTTGTACTGGTATTGCAAGATGAAATAAGCCTGAACTTAGAAACATCTCAGGAAAGAAACTTTCGGAGTTAAGAAACAAAGGTGGCATTTATTTCTTTTAAGAGCTTTCCGGACCTTAAACATTCCTGGATAGCTTGAGCAACATGAGCACTAACAATATCTCTAATTGTCTTCTGAAGAAGTGAGAACCAAAACCATACTGGACCAGGAGCTTGTCACCAATAAATGGGAACATTGCA
>SNQN01004078.1:0-15371 GCA_008642245.1 Bassia scoparia
ATATCTCCTCACGCCTCCAGTTCAGCCAAAAATATGTCACTATACCCTCCTTCTAGGCCAAATTTAGTACCATAAATATACT
This sequence comes from Bassia scoparia, assembly GCA_008642245.1. Lineage (NCBI taxonomy): Eukaryota > Viridiplantae > Streptophyta > Magnoliopsida > Caryophyllales > Amaranthaceae > Bassia > Bassia scoparia. The sequence goes on from SNQN01004078.1 coordinate 83, forward strand.
GGCTGAAATTGTAGAGCCGATGGTCGGTGCTGGTGAGATAAACCAGATGCCCATCCGAAACCTACAAAACCCAAAGAGAACTACAATAAGCAACCCCAGGACAGCTCCTTAATAGAGTTTACAGTTATACCAAAAATAGGCAAATATTCTAGAGAGAGAATATAGTAAGTGTTTATGTAACTTAACCAAAGCCTGACAACCTTAAGTTACCTTATATCACCACACAACCGCACCTGGGGTAGGTGGCACTCACCGAACCTATAAGTGACAAGTGTTATTGTCTTGGCCAATCGATAGTGTCATGGCTCCATGACGGCACCTTTTGACCAGTGGAAAGCCGATATTCACTTGACCCCATCAGGGCCTTCACTCTACTTGTTTCTGCTTCGTCCTACCGTAGGCTTACTATATGAGCCTCTGTTATATTACGTCTTGCGTTGACTAATATATCCACAGTCATATTACAAACATGATTCCAACCTTCATTTAGGCATCTCACTTTTGGTATTTTTTAGTGAACACGTCTACATTTATACAATATACAAACTACTACAACTAGTATTTTCTTGTACAACTAATCTGTCCTGCAAACGCTGGCATGCCGGACACGACCGTTTGCTCCCGGTGCAATTGAATTGACATTGCAAATCCAAGTACCTACAACAACTCAGTAGTGAACTACCCCTAGGCCAACCCAGAACAACCCTCGATGGAGGTTCAGAGTTAAACCAGGTGCTAGCCCAATTTAGATGAGAAAGTAGTAGAGATATTTAATGTAACCTACCGGCCTGGGGCCCAAGACTGCTTATACTACTTTGCATGATGCATGTAACCTTTCAACGACAAGTATCACACACAACTTACCAAGTTAGGTGTCTTATGCATGTACCACCTTTTGACCGAGTGGAAGGCATTTTGACTCCCTTTGAGCCTTGATTTATGTGTGTTGTCGGCCCACTAGATTAGTGTATATAGGCCTTGGTGGATATCAAGTCTGGTAACTAATATGTACCAACAGTATTTAATTATTGAACAAAGCAGTAAGAAAAAAATCTCACTTAGAACTTTMTTACTCCCCCTAGGGAAAGAACATAAACACACTTCACCCTACAAAAGCAACATCGCAATAGTACTTGTGATCTAACCCTTAACCAAACCTCCCAATACGGATAAGCATTAMTGGGTACCCTGTTCACTTTGTGGAACCGAAACCAATGGAAGAATGAAATTTGGAACCGAAGCCGCTTAAARAGGTTCCCATTTTTMGGGAATTGGTTCCAGAACCATGAGGAACCAATTTCGGATCCGGGTACCTAGTATATTGCATGTAACCTGTTGTTTTTCCTTTTTCTTTTCGAAATTAGATAAAAAAAAAACAATTAATTAGCACAAGAAATTCTATGAAATCATAGTAGCTAGTCTTAGCAGCATCATAACAAAAATTAACTCATATTTGTTGTTGTACCCGGATTTCAGCTAAGTTCTGCCCATTAAGCGATACCAGGAAATGGTCAGCAACCTCCCGCGAGAAGATAGGAAGCAGCAGGATAAGTCCACCTGGAGCAACGGCTAGCACGAAACATCATGAACAATTATACGACATAAAATCAGCAGCCCAAAGACAGTTAACCTAGTAGGTTCTACTATATAACTATGTAACAAATGTAATTAGAAGGATATCATCATACTCTATACCTCATCTGAAATTCTTATCTAAATACTTAGCTGATTTCTTAAGTTGTAATCGTGAAACGAGCCGATTGGAGTGCTAAAGTCATAGTGGATTGGTAGTCTATCATCAACTACCCGCGGTTTTTCCCCGATTTGGGTATTCCGCGTCACCATTCACCGTTGTTCTTTTCTGTTTTGGCATTCGGAATTTTATCTTTATATTTTCATTATCGAATTAATTAGCCCGTTAGTTGCAGGTCACGATCCTAGCTAGGTCGACTAGCTCGTTAGCTAAATTCTGCTAAACATTTTGGCCCACCGTGCCTGCAGCTTGTAACTACAATAAAAAGCTGTGGCTCAGAAACCAGAGCTAACGAAGAATGAGCAAATGGGCATCTGTCTAAGCGGATACGATAACAAATACATGCATGAAAGCTATATAAATCACAAGCGTAGCTGACTTTGTGGCGCGACTTTAGCCAGCTAGAACCACCCGCCGTCCAGGCAGTAAGCACAGGTAAAGAAAAAGGCAGCTATACGTCGACGCTCTCGAATTCAGGGGAGCCGGACTTGCGTAGTGCAAAGTCACCACAGGGGACGATGATAGTAAGAGCTATAATGCTGCGATTTTAAGGCAACAATAATATAAGCAGAATTATGAAGCTTTGCTTGCACGTATGGCGGCAGCTAGAGACCTGGGCAGCCCCACCTCCAAGTCTTTAGCGATTCACTGCTTGATAGTAAGTCAGCTGAAAGCGAGTTCGCAGCCAAGACTCCAAGATGGCCAGGTACCATAGAAATTACTAAAAAGTAAATGAATGAATGATCGATAAATTTGACATTAGAGGTACCAAGGGACAGAAACACGAAGACAGATGCTCTAGCTACCCAGCTCAACCATGAGAATGCAGCTTGATCGGTGCCCATAGCACAATCTTGCTGCACTACGCAATCGAAAAAGAGGAACTAGTCATGCTATCTCCGATGAAAACGAGAAGATTGGAGAAGCCGATATCAGGTCTACGAGATGAATCCTACCCAAGCGGTAAGCTAGAAGCCAGAAAGGTACGAATGAAATGCTCCAGGTACGCCCTAATTGACAACATTTTATTTAAAAAGTCTTCCTCAGGAATCCTGCAACGTTCCTAGGTAAAAATGAAGCACATACCACTAAAAGAGTTCCATGACGGCAGAGTGCGCACACTTCAGTGAGCAGAACCACTAGCAAAAGAATATTAACCTACGGCTACTATGGCCAACCCATAAAAAATGATGCTAACGAATATGCAGGAGTCTTTGTGATAGTTGCCAAAGGCACCAAGCAACACATCATCAAGCACGCTGAAAAGTTACCCATCCCTCACTCTCATGGCCTCTTCATGAAGTTGGGGAATGGACATTGTAGTAAACTTAACCGCAGCCCAGGCAAAAGGTAAACATGTTAGCGACAATGATTATTTCTCGAAATGGAATTCGAAGCACGATGCATGCCCCAGGTAAGAGTAAAAGAGTAATTTCGTTCATTCTGACAAACATAATCTGCAGGTTCGGATACAAAGCCGAAATTGTTTTGACAATGGTTGCAAGGTTGGCATACAATTACACAAACTAGAATTTTAGTCAAAAATGGAACATAAACTCTAACATTCCACCCCTAAGTACCCACAAGCCAATGGACAAGCAGAATCGAGTAACAAGTTAATAATAACGGAATCAAAAGACGATAAAAATCGCCTAAAGGAAATGGTAGAGAACTACCTAAAATACTTATGGCTAACAAGAACACCACCTCGTGACGACATGGAGACCCCTTCTCACTTGTGTATGGTTTGTGATCTGTGTACCTGCAGAGAATAGATTGTCTTCAATAAGATATGGACTCATATACAAAGAAGCAAACGAAAAACTACAGCCTAGACGTAGATACATAGAAGAAATAAGGGAAGCAGCCAGAACAATGGCAGCCTACCAACAGATAGTAGCAAGAGAAGTTTTAAAAAGAAGGTGAAGAGCTAAGACATTCGCAAACGTGTGAATAACTGCTAAAGAAGAACATTCCAGAACCACCCAGAAATTGAACGCAGCAAGCTAGGCAGACAGTTGAAGCCGCCTACCAATCAGTAAAGTCTTTGTGCAACGGAGCCTATTAAATACCGTACCTGAAGCGCAGAGGTCCCCAGAAGCTGGCAACGCCTGCCAGCTAAAAGATATTGTTTTGAGGTAAAAACCCATACTAGCTAGCCACTAGAAAAGATAACGATGTAAAGAGAACTACTTTTATTCTCATAGCTAAGCGGCTACTAAAAATGAACATCATGCATGAATAAAAGTTTGTAACAAAGTCATATTGAAAAGTAAATACAGAAACAAATAGAATAAAAAGAGTCAATCATAAAACACCAAAAAGGCCGCTTACCACGCAAAATCCAAGTTAAACTGCCAACGGCAGTAACCAAAAGAAAAAACAATCAAGTATTAGACTGCACATGCCCAGCTATAGAGCCCAATCGTATTCAAACAAACACTGAAAAGTTTTCTGGAACAGGTCATCTATCCTGAAGAAGGAGCCTTCACCTCCTCAGTTGGGTCACCCATGAACAGCTCTTCCTCGAAGCCTAGCTGAATGGTAGAACCACCCAAGCTAGCTGCATCATCAAGCATCTTCTCACAATCAGGTAACGAAGAAGAAGTCCCAGCAGCCATCCGAGAAGAGTCCCCAACAGGAGGTGGTGGTACGAAGTCAGGATTAGACTTAGCCGCAGCTGCTAAAAGTTCCTTCCTGAACTCCTCGTCTTCTAGGTCCTTCATATCACCTAGAGAGCCCACGTAGGCGTCCACGTTAGCAGTCAGCTCGTCATCTAAAGGCCTCTTGAATTTGACCTTCCAGGACAACTTAGCTAGCTCAGTGATCACCGTCTCTGCTTTGTCTTGGCGAGCTACAGCAACAGTCTCCTTGAGCTCTGCAGCAGCAAGCTCCAGCTCCTCCCGTTTGGCCTACTCAGCAGCTACCGATGCCTCCAGCTCTTTCTTTTCAGCCGCCCAGGTGGCTTTCTCTTTAGTTAGGTGAGCCACCTGGCTGGTCAGGTCCCCAACGCGCTTCTTTAAGACAGCAGCAGTTTGGAAGATGGATTTCGAAACCATAAAGTTCTGGATCAGCTCCAAGGCTAGATAGAGCCCATCATTATGCACCACCTCGAGGTCTTGCCCCTTCAGGCGGGCAGCAGCAGCAGGAAACAACAGTTGATCCGCCTTTGGCCATATTCCACCAGCCGTCCCATCATGATCCAAGTAATCTTGAGGGAAAGACAGGTTAAGTCCAGCATGGAAATCCTTAGAAACTGCCCCGACTGTTTTCTTCTCAGCATCCACAACAGAAGAAGGTCGATCAGAAGCAACATCAACAACAGGCTCAACAATTTTAACCTTGGAAGCGGACTGGGCACCTCCAGCAGTCGTGGCCTTCCTCTTCTTTGAGGAAAGAGCCCTCATTTCAGCTACGGACATAGACAACCCTAGCCAAAACAAAAATGTTAGTCATTGAGTAGCCAACACAAAGAATAATCCACTATGACATCCCAACTCACCTGAAGCCATCACAGTTGATTTAGGTAGATCAACGAACTTACGCAAGTCTGCACTGTGACCAAGAAAAGCCTCCACCTTAGCTGAGTAGCCGTGAGAAGGGCCACAATCTGTCACCACCATTGCAAACAAAAAAGAAAGACGAAAGTCAAGACCAAACAGCCTCCAACCCATCAGAACAAACAAACAAAAAGACAACAGACCACAAAAAGACTTATACCTCCACTATTTCAACCTTCCACTAACCAATATAGATCTGAACCCAAAGAAGCCAAAGCTACAAAGAAGAACCTAGCTTTCCAGCCCTTGTCAGATGCCTTAGTCCCCCCTACTAAGTCTACCTTATCCGCTTTCAACTTCAAGGTAAAACGGGAATTGGCAATCTTTTTAATCAAGTAGGTGTGACAAAGGTCACGATAAATAAATGGAGTTTCCCAAGACTCAGTCAAATGATCAATGACACTACAGACTCTCCAAAATTTAGGCTGAAATTTACCGGGGCTCAGTTGAAATTGGTTCAATACAGAACGAACCAGAGGAGTAAACAAGTAAGAATAGCCCAAGAGAAAAGGATACTCGTAGAAACAGACATGCGCAGGAGGGCACTTCTCAGGCCTATCAGTCGGTTTGGGAGCAATGAGAATTGCCTCGTCTAGAAAGCAGCCACGCAATCGAATCTTTGCGAGGTCCGCTTCAGTGATCGTACTTGCCACATCCTCGTTTGGCCCTAAGAGGAATAAGCTTAGACCTCTTCCTAGCGGATTGTTTAAAGCGTGGCATGGAAGAACTAAAGTAACAAAAAATAATAGACAAGGAAGCAAGAGATACCTGGGGAAGAAGATGAATGCTCCGGGAAATTGAAAAAGCAAGCGCGAAAAACGAAGCAGTTTTGCGAAGAAACAATCGAGAGAAGACGAAGAGACAGAGAAGTGAAATGAAGTGAAGTAAGAAATAAAGGCAAGGGAAGCTTTAAATTTGAAAAATAAAGGAAGTTGAAGGAGTTAATGGATGTGACGGTTATGGGAAATCGTGGAGCGCTCAGACAAGTGGAAAGGCTGAAGTGGGGAAGGTGGGTATTTGCGAAAAGACGAAATTGCCCTTCATTAGTAAAGTCCCAAATGAAGCCCAATTTGGGGGCAAATGTTGTACGCGGATTTCAACTAAGTCCGGCCCATTAAGCGATACCTGGAAATGGTCAGCAACCTCCCGTGAGAAGATAGGAAGCAGCAGGATAAGTCCACCTGGAACAACGGCTAGCACGAATCAGTTGAGAAATATACGGCTAGCACCTGGAGCTTCAGTGATCATCTCATACTCTCTACCCTCATCTGAATTCTTATCAAATACTTAGCAGATTTCTTAAGTTAGTAATCGTGAAACGAGCCAATTGAGTGCTAAAGTCATAGTGGATTGGTAGTCTCATCACTACCCGCGGTTTTTCCCCGATTTGGGTTTCCGCGTCACCAATTCCCGTGTGTTCTTTCTATTTTTGCATTCGTTTATTATTGCTTTGATTTTCATTATCGAATTAATTAACCCGTCTAGTTGGAGGTCACGATCCTAGCTGGGTAGACTAGCTCGTTAGCTACATTCTGCCTAAACACTTGTACATTGAATAAAATTATACATACAGGTTTTAATTAAGGTGTGGAAGTAAGTTTCATGAGAAGGGATGAAGGAGACCGATAGCCGTGGAGTGGGAGCGAAACTAATACAGTGTGGTGGAGGAGAGCTTCGAGCGTAAGCACTTGGTTGTTTGACTAGAGTTGGCGGAGAGGGCGCTTAGTTGTTTGACAAGAATCGATAGAGAGTTAATTGCATCAGGTAAGAGGCGAATACCGAGTAGTAAATGATAGAATATAGATGTATTCTTATTTATGGAAATATTAGAATATTTGCCATGAAAGAATATTTGCCGTGCCTTTTTCATTGATAATAATCGAATATATATACACAACTATTCTAGGGTAATTTAGATAAAACAACAATATCTAAAATAATATAGGATAATAAAAGATATTAACTAATCTAATATTTCCATAAATAAGAATACATCTATATTCTATCAGTAAATTTTTTCAGGTTTCATGTTTAGCTGGTTAGTGTTAGGACTTACAGTAGAAGTGAACGAGTGATATTTTATTCTTTGGGGTATTGGGCGTAATTTGTTATTTCATTACCTGTAGATTTTTTAAACTGATAAAGTAAGACCACAATTACCTATCATTTCACATGTAAAAATGCAATGTCACATATCGTTACCGGGTCCAAAATTTCGCGGCCCTGAACCAGAATCGATTATGAACGATTCCTCAATTTTTGAACCGAAACCTATCCCACCTAAACCGGTTCCAAATCCAGACCCTTCGATTCCAAGTATCGGACCGGGTACCTAATTATTTTTCTCATCCCTAGCTCCTAAATTGCCCAATGCTTATACAAGAGTATGAAACATCAAAGTGAAACCATACTATAAAAAATAGTAAGAGCTAAGAATCGAAGGAAAATTTTCTCACTTGTGAAACTCCTCTCTTTTACGGTAAGCAATAAATAAACTGATTGTTCTTTGCTTACATATGCAAAATTTGTGCATATGAATAAAATTTTGTACTAGTCTAGTATACTAAAAGGCACCCACCCATCTCAATAATAGCACTCAACCTACAAAGTACACTCGAAATGTATGCATGTACTCTAAAACCTTGACAAGGTACTAAATCTAGCAGACACAAATAAGAGCATGATTATCAAGGAGGATAAAATTTGGGTTATGTGAGCTAAAAGTCCATATTAGGGGAACAAAAACCTATAAAACAACATAGTCTAAAAATGAAGCTTAACACAACTCCAATCAACTCTTAACTCCAAGTTCCATCACATGAACCCTAGAAAAGGAATTACACACTAATCATGATTTAAAAAGCAATAAAAACAAGTAATAACCTATAATCTAACAATAAGCATGATTAAGAATTTGATTAATTAAGACAATGTTTAACAAGTAACAAGCTATTGAAGAACTACTAGCACGTCTAAACAAGTAACCAAAGAAAGTATAAAAGAAACAATAGAAAGCAATAAAGAGATTAAGTTAAATCAATCACCCAAATGAAGAACTATATTAAATGATTCATTGGATAGAAAACTTGCAATTACAAACTACTCTCTCAGTTGTTGGAAGCTAATAATGTTTTTTGCTCTAAAAGGAAAAGTGTACCAAAAGCTAAAGAAAAAAGGGTATATACACCCACTCAAAAAAGGCCCAAAATGGGTAAAATAAAAGCCCATACAAGAGGTGAGCGATCGCTTAAATAGAAGGCCTGCTTGCTCAAGTATCTCGGCAACGGAGTAGTAAAGACATGGATGGTGACTTAGAAAGTTCAGTAGTCGAACAAAATTATGCTTTGCCCCATAATCAACTTTAGCGGTTATTTCAAATGAAATCTTACCTCCATTTAGCTCCTTAGCCTCGACACAATGCCTCGAGTTCCTTCCCAAGTGCTTCTCTCATGCCTCTAAAGCTCCAAATCATTCACCAAACACCTCCACAAACCTTCACAAGATGTCAAACCAAGTGGAAAGAAAAATGTGTCTCAAGAAGCCATTAAAATAGAATAAAACTCAACCATAAGCACAGGAGGGAATGAACACAATTAAGCACAAATAGACACAAATTGGGAAAATTAGAGCACGATTAGGATGTATTTAGGGATAAAATGAGTGGTGTCAGTGGCCTATAAAGCCACTTATCATTAGGTTACACAAACAAGGTTAAATAAGCTTGTAACATAGTTCATCAAGAAAAATATAGGATAAGGCTCGAAAATAGGGATCAAGGGAATAATTTGTGTTTCTAATCAATGAAGCACAACTCCTAACAATAGAGGACCTTCTATTATGCTTAACATGCAACAAAATAGCTAACTACACTAGTACCAAGTCAGGATTAAGATCAGTGACACGCCAGGAAACTAACACATGAATGAAATAAGAATGATTAGAAATCAAGGCTCAAACCCCGCACAAGTCAGAATTTGTCCTTGTTTCAGTTTAAATAATATAAGATCAGACTTAGAAACAAAAATCTAATACAATTAAGGAATCAAAAAAGAAATCGTTCACATTTGTTAAGATCAATAATCTCGAGCATCAAACTTTTTCTCATAAGTAAGGCACAAGGAAGCATGCTTATCAATAAATCCAAATATATAAACATGGGATTCCATCACTAATTTTATCACTAAACTATGAAAGCAATAATATACGATGATGGAGTACGAGCTTCTTTGTGGAAAACAAATAAGGGGATAGGGTTGCGAGTCGATAGTGAGTCTTCTACGGCAAAGAAGTTATTTGTTACTAAGCCGGAGAAGAAATTGGGTGCTGACGATTTGGGTCCCTTGATGCAGCATGTGACGCTTACTTTTGGGGGGTGTCTCTTTGTTTGAAGCTAGAAGAGAGGAGGAGGGTAGAAACGATGATGGTAGTGGGGTGGGGGATGTTGCGAAGGTGGGGATGAATGTAGTAGATAATTTTATTAAGGGGAGTGGTGAGAGTGTGGAGGAGGGAGGGGAGTTGAGAGAGGTGAGGCAGAGACAAGGGGAGTTGAATGCTGCAAATAATTTTGTTTTTTGTGTAGGGAAGGGTGGTGTGCTTATAAGAAGAAAATGGAGGAAGAAATCAAGGAAAGTGGGGAATTCAAAGGAAGCACCACGAGAAGGGGAAAATAGAGGGATAATGGGGGGGCTGCTCAAGAGAGGAAGGGGGGATTTCATGGCAATTGATGAAGATGTAAGGGAGGCAAAAAAGAGAGAGGTCACTGATGTTGATGGTGCGGGGCCATGGGTGGGTATTAGGGAATCCCAACCCAGCCAATCCCAATAAATATTTTGTGTTGGAACAGTAGGGGGGTTGGGTAATCCCAATAAAGTTCGTCAGCTCTGTAAATGGTGCGTTAAATATTGCCCTAAACTGGTTTTTATTTCGGAGAATGATGGCAAAGGAGGTTGTGGAGAGTTTGCGTGGTAGGCTGGGGTTTTATGGAGTTTGGGGTTTTTCAAGCAAAGGGAATTCGGGTGGTTTGGTGTTGTTGTGTAAAGGAAAAGTAAATTTCTCGGTTGTTTCATTCTCGGATCACCATATTTGTGGTGATGTGATTATGGGGACTCTTTCATGGCGCTTTGTCGATGTTTATGGGTTGGCGAAGGTGGAGGAAAAGTTCCTAACTTGGCAGCTTGTTAGGGACCTTATTCGGGAGTCTCTTTTTCCAATCCTCTTGGGGGGGACTTCAATGAGATCCTCGTGGGGACCGAGAAAGAGGGAGGAAGTTAGAGGATTAGGAGGGGTATGGAGGATTTTCGGTTGGTGGTAGATGATTGTGGTTAGAAAGATGTGGGGAGAAGGGAAATTTGGTACACTTGGGAGCGGGGATTGACAATTGCTACGAGGGTGAGGGAGAGGTTGGATAGATTTTTTGGGACGAGTGAGTGGTGCGGTTTGTTTCCGTCGACTAAAGTTATCCATCTTATGCGGTTCACTTCGGACCATTTACCGATTCTTCTAAAATGTTCGATTGGGAGTAAGAGAGGTAGGAGGAGGAATAGGAGCTTTAAGTTTGAGTCAGGATGGCTTTTAGATGACAATTGTGAGGTGGTAGTGAAGAAGGCTTGGGAGGGGTGGGGTGGTTCTAGTATGGTGGGGAGGATTTAGGAGGTGGCACGTAGTTTGAAGTCATGTAGTGGTGAGCATTTTGATACGTTGACGAAGCATATAAAGAATTTTGAGAGAGCCTTAGTAGTGGTGCAAAAGCAGCCTGTCACGTAGGATTCTTGTGCGGAATCTATTAGGCTAGAAAGGGAGCTCGAGGACTTGGATGGAAAGGAGGAAGCTTATTGCAACATATGTTCTCGTGTACCGGAAGTTAAAGTTGGAGACCGAAACACAAGCTATTTCCACCATAAGGCTTCTCAATGTTGCGGAAGAATGAGATTAAAGGGGTGTTCTCAGAGGATGGAGTGTGGTGTGCGGAGGAGGAGGATATTGAGAAAGTATTTTGTGGGTATTATGAGAAGTTTTTATCAATAGGCCCATTGGATGCCCATATTGCGGAAGTCTTAGATTGTGTGCTGCCATGCATTACACAAGCTATGAATGCGGAATTGTCGCGGCCTTACACAGAGATAAAGGTCCAATATGCTTTGAACCAGATGCACCCTCACAAAACTCCGGGCCCGGACGGTTTGCATGAGGTCTTCTATCAATGCTTCTGGCACATTTTTGGGCGTGAGGTAACTGTATTTATTTGTGGTATTTTACATGGCTTATATTCTCCTGGTTGTGTTAATAGAACGAACATTTCTCTCATTCCAAAGGTTCAACACCGAACTAATGCTTTAGAGTTCACGCCGATTAGTCTATGTAACGTGCTTTATAAGCTGTCCACAAAATGTCTGGTCATTCGTCTTAAGAACATTTTATCTGTTGTCATTACGGAAAATCAAAGTTCTTTTGTGCCTGGTCGACTTATTACTTATAATTAGGGCTGTGCAAAAATTTCCGATTCCGATTTTCCGATACGATATACGGTTTTTTTTTCCGAAAATACGGATTTCCGATCCGGTTTTTTTAAATTCGGAAAACCGGATCGGATATCCGGTTTTTAAATTCGGAAACCGGATCGGATTCGGAATGCCAAAATTAAAAACCGGATATCCGAATTTCCGAATTATATGTAAAATTGGGCTTTTAAATTCGGAAATTTGATCGGATATCCGGTTTTTAAATTCGGAAAATCGGATATTGAGCCAAAATGATTGAATTTTTAATTAAAAATTAGCATAAAGTCACACAATATAAAGCTCCAAACCGGATTCGGATATCCGCTTTTCCGATCCGATTTTTTCGGATATCCGGAAATTCGGAAATTCGGATTATTCGGATCGGAATCGGAATAAAAAATTACATTTCCGAAAATTCGGATATCCGGAAATTCGGATCGGAATTTTTCCGGTATCCGGTTTTGAACACCCCTACTTATAATGCGCTCATTGCCAAGGAAGTATTTCACAAAATGAAAAAACGGAGTAAAGGGAAGAAGGGTGCAATGTCTTTGAAATTGGACATGAGTAAGGCCTACGATAGAGTATAATGGGGTTTTCTGAGGCAGTTACTTCTGAAGATGGGGTTTGATGGGCGGTGGGTTAATGTGATCATGAATTGTGTCTCAATAGTCCAGTTCTCATTCATAGTGAATGGGGGTGTTTGTGGGGCTGTGACCCCATCCCGGGGCTTAAGGCAAGGTGATCCTCTCTCACGGTAATTGTTTATTATGGTTGTGGATGCTTTTTCTCAGATGATTCGGAAGCGAGTGGGGTCAGGCTTTCTTCATGGGGTTAAAGCAAGTAGAAATGGTCCGAAGGTCTCTCATCTCTTATTTGCTGACGATAGTCTCCTCTACGCTAGAGCGAACCGACGGGAATGCTTTGAGATAAGCGATTTAATCACCCAGTATGAATTGGCATTTTGTCAAAAAGTTAATTATGAAAAGTCGGAAGTCTCATTTAGTAAGGGGGTTCAAGACGACAAGCAATTGGAGTTGATAGAGCTGTTGGGAATGCGACGAGTTGACAAACATGAGAAATATTTGGGGGTTCCTAATGTCATTGGGAGGTCGAAGCGAGTGGTGTTTGAATCTTTGGTGTAACGATTATGGAAGAAGCTTATAGGATGGAAGGAGAAGTTGTTATCAAGGGCGAGCAAAGAGGTGCTTTTGAAGTCATTATTCAAGCAATCCCGACTTATCTCATGAGCATTTATAAGTTGTCATTTGGTGTCACTCATGCTATACAGTTAGCCATGGCGAGTTTCTGGTGGGGAGGTATGTAGTGCAAAAATGAGGAAAATCCATTGGAAAACTTGGGAAGGAATGGGGGGGTCTCCGTTTTAGGGACTTGGAGGTGTTCAACTTAGCCCTTCTTAGGAGGCAAATACGGTGCCTACTGCGTAACGCAGGCTCGTTGATGCATAGAGTTTTTAAATCCAAATACTTCTCACATACTACTATTTCGGAGTCTTATCGGGGTTGCAACTGTAGCTATTCATGGAGATCGATTTGGGGGGCTAAATCTCTAGTGAAGGAAGATAGTTTGTGGAGGGTGGGGGATGGGGGGTCAATCCGCATTTGGGATGAACCGTGGCTTTTGAATGCAGATACTCGTTTTGTCACAAGTGATAGGGTGGAGGGAGTGGATTTTGTACGGGACTTAATTGACTTAGAGATGAAGGAATGACGGCTAGAGTTGTTGCAGGAGGTGTTAATGAGCAAGACATTAGCAGTATTCTTCGAATTCCCATGGAGTTTACATGGTGAAGTTGTCGTATATACTAGGAAAGGGTTGTAACTTGGATGATTTTCACCAAGCTTATGTTGAGATTTGGAAGCTTGATGTTATTTTGAAGGTTAAGCATTTCCTATGGAGGTTGTGTACGAATACCTTGCTTGTGCGCCACTTGTTGCAGGATAGGCATCTGTTAGGGGACTCCTTATGCCCATTGGTGTGGACTTGAGGAGGAAACAATTTCGCATGCCTTTTTCGGTTGTATTAGAGTGCAAGGTTTGTGGTCGAATTGTGAATGCGAGGAGCTTTAGCGTTTTGATTCTCAACTGAGCATGTGTGATTATGTGGTGAGTTGGAAGGACGTGGATAAGAGGATGAGCCAGCGGTGTGCTTATCTTTTATGGGGCATGTGGAAGGACAGAATTGATAATGTTTTCTATGATCGATTTAGTCCCAACAGCATCCATGTTGATCGTGTTTATAGGTGGGTGGAGGAATTCGACCAAAAGATTGCTCGTCTTTCGACAGCTCTAAAATCTGTATGCATAAGGCCCTCGAAGGTTTATGCGGCTCTGCCTCTTGGGATGGTTAAGTTTAATTTCGATGCCTCCTTGCAGGAGGTGGGCTGGGTTAGTCTTGGTGTGGTGGCGCGTGATTCGACAGGGGTTGTCTTATTTGCGGGAGTTCGCAGAATAAAAGCGGGTTGGACAGTTTAGTTAGCGGAGGCTCAAGCTTTGTTATTTGCATGTCGGTTGGCAAAGCGATTTGGTCTGAGTAATGTGGTGTTTGAGACAGACAACGAGACCCTCAAGAAACGACTAGATACTAGAGCTATTTACCTCGCTGACTTCGACCCAGTTTTAGATGACATTTTTCGTGTTTCTGTAGCTTTTGAGTCTTGTTCTTGGTCACAGATGGGGAGGGAAGGTAATGTAGTGGCACATGAAATAGCAAGGTTTCCTCCTTTTGGTATGCAGCAAGTATGGGAGAATTGTGTTCCCATAACAATAGCTCCTTATGTTTTTATGGACCAATTATCTATGGAATAATACTTGTTGTTTTCCCCTCAAAATAAAAAAAAAACTATGAAAGCAATATATATTTTTTTGGATGAAAGTAAACTCCCACTCCTATAGTAAACAATACAAAGCTTGCTACTTACCTAAAAAACACTAAACTATACTAGAAAGCAATTATATCATACTTTAAACTGCAAGAATGCGCTTGATATACTCCTCTCCAAAGCCGAACTCAACAATGTCCTTAATGTGTGCGGATAAAAATAAATTAAGCACATATTCAAATCTGTGGTGGGAAGAAATATGTGTGGGACCGAGCTTATGGATGGAGAAACCTTAGAAATTAAATTGGGTAATAAAACTTATATTTTAAAGGAAGAATTGCGAACAACTACCCACTTTTTTTCACTTTTGAAAACAACTACCCAGATTGTTTTTTATTTAAAACAACTACCCATATTTTCAATTTTTTTTGCGAATCACTACCCACTTTTGGATTTTGGCCATTCAACACCATATTGACCACCACAAACCACCCCAACGCGGCATCCCAATTGCAAAACCACCCAAATATGTTGTTTCCCACCTCCAAAACCACCCAACACCCACCAAAACAACTCAACCACCCAAACCTCGTCACACTTAGTTTTTAGCCTTTTCTCAGCTATCCATTCATTTTTT
>SNQN01004078.1:17060-28437 GCA_008642245.1 Bassia scoparia
TTGACAATATCAAGAACTCTCTTTGATATCACTTCTTAATAAGTATATGAGAGAACTCGATTTATGCTCTAAGTGCTTTTTATGTATGACTCGATGAGAGGCCCGTGCTTCAAGTGTGTTTTGCTCTCAAAAATATAGCTCAATTTTATGCATGATAGATCTATGGAATATGAGAGTCTAGATGGGTATATATAGGCATGGATGTCAAAACCCTAGTTTCCTTAAATCACAAAGCCTTGGAGAACAAGCAAACTTGTGATTTAAGGAAAGTATATTTTTCTTCTATTTTATCACKAAGATAAAATCAAAAAAGATAAATACTCCTAGAATTTTGGKAACCAAATATATCCATCTAAAATCTCCAGCTGCTAAGATATTTTTAAAARGGATTTTTGAAAAATATTTTTACGAAATCTTTTTCAAGACACTCAACTATAATATTCCACGACAATGAACCTGGTTCCCCAACCTGGTTTCCTYATTTGATTATGTTATGAATTATGTTCCAAACTTCGTACCWGAATTCATAACACAACTCAACACAGCAAAAACACTTATAAAGCCCATTCACACAAGTTTATACTACAAAGCACTTTACATGAAGATCCTAGAATAAAAACCAATTAAAGTACAAGTGTTCTCACTTCACGTAACTTCAAGACTTGAGGCTTCCTTAAATTGCATCTATTGGATCAACCCTTCTTTCTTTGAATGTCTTCAAAAAGGCCTCCTTGCTCCAAGTCTTGGAATCAACTACTTTATTGCACATGTAACATAGTTAATGCATAGCAAATAGTATACGACTGTTTTCCAGCATAACAGCCGAGGGAACAGTTCCTACTGGTTCCCAACCAGTACATGGAACTTTACATATCTAACTATTCCCTACATATAGACAAGTTAGTTTCAATAGATATCACAATCAAGTAATAACTTGTCTAGGGAAACAGTGCATCAATATAGTTGGTTCCAAACAAACTATCTTCGCACTTGCATCAACCTCTTTCCTGTTTCAGTGTTTGTCATCATTCAAAACCAAGGAACCCAAAAAATTCCCCCTTTTTGATGATGACAAACCAATCTAAGTTGACTGCAACCAACAAGTTAGTAAAATCGTCAACTCCATTACGGTGCTCAAAGGAAAGAGCACAACCAGCAGACTRAAGACTCAAATGAAACAGTTAAAGAAGCTAAGTGGTTCCTACAAAAAGAAAATTTGCAGAWATTTAAATTACTGAGTCCCCTAACATTATTCTAACTCCCCTAACATTATTTTAATACTAAACTATGACTCAATCTAAACCAGCAGACTCTAGGCTTCAACTTCGTACATTATTTCCCACTTTTGGCATCATTAAAAAGTACTCTTATTGCACAAGAATTATGCACAAATTATTAATTGGCATCGACCACCATTCAATTATCATGTTGTGAGAAGAGATTAGTTAGTCAATTCACAATCCAAAATCAAACGCAAGTATCCCAAACAAACTAACAAAGTCAAACTGGAACCCGAACTACACGCAAAGTGTTTGTAGTAAGTGTTTGTAGTAAGGGTGGGAAAACAGTTAGACAAAAACAATTTTCGGAATATAGAAGAGGGTAAATAGTAGCAAAGAAAATTACCCTTCATCATCATCCTCAAACTCCTCATCCTCTTCCTCAACATCTAGATCAGCAACATCATCATCATCAGCATCATCATCTCTCGCACGTGCACTTGGTATCTCAAATGCCAAAGTACTAATACTGGACTAGGCCACATCAATTGCAGAATTCTAAGCATGACCGNGTGAGCTCAGCTTCGGAGTCAACAAACCTTTTGGGGAAAGAAAGCCTTAGTGGTGACTCTTTCTTCTTTTTCCTTACTTGTTCAAGTTGAAGCTCTCCTTCTAATGTCTCGACTTTGAATATGGAAGCCTTTGAAGATGATGAGCAATTWAAAATTGAGAGAGGAGAGTATGAATGATTTTGATGAATGAGAAGCAGCTGCAAAAACATGGTTAGAGCATTTATTTCAAGCTGAAAGAATAAGAGGAGAAAAAGAAGTCAGTTGAGAAAGAAAGAGAAAAGATATGAAATATTAAGTAAATAATCATTACTTTCTTTAAGTTTATCAACCGACCAAAATTGAAGCCATGTGTAAGATATTTGCTTTCTTTGAGGAGTGATAACTGTAACAAGATATTTCCCTTGCAAAAGAGAATAATCTTGTTTTCAGTTTTTCGAAAAATATAAGATACTTTCCAAAAAACATATCTGTGGCAAACTGTTGTTCTCTCCTGCCAGTCCCTGTAAGGAACCACTTACCTCTGGTTCTAGCAACTTAGCCTAACTTCACCTATTTTTCTCACAACAACACTTTCAAGATTTTTAGGTCTCTAAAGTATCTACACAAAACTTMAAGGATTTCAAGAAAGGTATATACACAAACCATACAAGAGAATACAATTCTAACCAACCATTGAGGGAAACAATTGAAGCCACATCACCTAAAATCTAACTAGACCTATAAACCCTAAAATATAACTAAACCTAACAAGACTCTTAAATGATATAAAYACTCTCCACCTAAGGATTTAGTGAAGATATAGCAATTTGATCTTCACTTTTACAAAACAACACCTCCACCAAGCCTTTTTCAACATTATCCCATAAAAAATTGATATTTTATCTTAATGTGCTTGGTTCTGGAGTGTTGGATTGGGTTCTTATCCCTTAAAAAGCACACATGTTTTGATAAACAATTCTTCTCGTTTGAATGCCCTTACTAATGTCACCAATGATCAGATCTTGGGGATGAGAAGATAGATATTTGTAACTCTTGGAACCGAAATCATTTTATGCTTTTTCATTCTGTAGGAAACCAGTGCGATCATGAATCTCTTCTCTTTGTGGAACCAGAAGGATTCATGTTCACATTGTTTCCCATAACATCACTAACCTCAGGTTCAGGGGAGGTTTTTTCATCATTGTTAAGCTCATTTGTTCCCCTTGAACTCCTTACCTATCTTTCCTCTGTGGAACAATCAGGTCCTGGTTCCTCGTTGGAATTCTCATTCTCGTCTCTAGGGCTTCCACCATTGTCTTCTGGTGGACCAGTAAGTGGACCTAGATCTACTTGCTCTTCATTGAGGGAACCACTTGCTTGCTGGTTCCCTGTAAACTCCATTAGTCCAATCACATCATCAAGTTATACCTGCGCAATCTATTAGAAGACATGATAAATTCATCAAAGATGACATGGACACTCTCCTCAACACATAAAGTCCTCTTATTGAAGACTCTATATGCTTTGCTTTGAGAAGAATATCCAAGAAAGATTCCCTCATCATTCCTGGGGTCGAACTTATCAAGCTGGTTCTTCCGATTGTTATGTACATAGCATTTGCATCCAAAGACACGAAAGTATACAATATTGGGCTTTCTACCTTTAAGGAGTTCATAGGGAGTCTTATTTAACTTTGGTCTAATGAGACCTCAATTCAGTATATAGCAAGTAGTGTCAATAGCTTCACCCCAGAAACTCTTAGGGAGACCCCTCTCAATGAGCATCGTCCTCGTCATCTCATCAAGAGTTCTATTCTTTCTCTCAACAACACCATTTTGTTGTGGTGTTCTTGGGGATGAGAAGTTGTGACTAACTCCATGTTCACTACAATAATCAATAAAGTAAGCATTATCAAATTCAGTACCATGGTCTGATCTTACCGCAACTAGCTTGTGGGTAAGCTGGTTCTCCACCTGTTTCACCAATGCCACAAACTCATCGAATGTTTCATGCTTTGAGTGTAGCAAAATAACCCAAGTGTACCTGGAATAATCATCAACCAAAACACAAACATATCTATGACCTCTTCGACTTTGTACACGCATAGGACCACAGAAATCAATGTGTACAAATTTGAAGGGTCTGCTGGTACTCAAAACAGTTTTAGGCTTAAAAGAGATTTTGACCTATTTCCCCTTGACACATTCTGAACAAACTTTATCTGCCTCGTACTTGATGTTAGGAAGTCCTACCACCAAGTCACGAGACTTAATTTTATTCAAGAGTGTCAAGCTAGCATGTCCAAATCTCTTATGCCAAATCCATTGATTATTGTCAGAAACAACTCTCAAACAAATGGACTTGTTCTCAGGAATTTTGTCCAGAAAGATGATGTAAACATTATTCCTCCTAGTTCCCTCGCATACAAGTTCACCTATTTGTGAGTTAATTATGTGACATATGTTGGCTTGAAACTCAACTCTATTACCTTTGTCACACAACTGTGATATGCTCAAAAGATTCTGTTGCAAGCCTTCAACATAATATACACCATCTATTGCATGTGAAAGTGTCTTACCTACCTTACCAAAACCAGTGATGGTTCCCTTGCTGTTATCCCCAAAGGTGACACTTCCACCATCAAAGGCTACTAGTAAAAGGAATTGCTACTTATCCCAGAACATGTGTCGTGAACATCCACTATCCAAATACGAATAGGTACTTCCCTTCACTTTAACCTGCAAGAAACAATCAAACATTTAATTTAGGAACCCAAACTTCCTTGGGTCCATTTTTAACAACAATAGGCTCTAGTTAGTCTTTCCTTCTCCAAACCAACTTAATATGTTTATTGTTCTTATTCACATTATTCCTCCTAGCTGGGCAATCATGTATCTTATGCCCATTCATACTACAATGATAGCAAATATGTACATCTTTTGTCATGACATACTTACCTCTCTTGAATTCCTTAATCCAAGTGGTTTCCCTGGGGCACTAGTTGGTCCTGGTTCTATGTCTAGTGTAACCCAAACCAATTGTATCACTGTTTCCTCTCATCGATGTGAGATGACTCAAAGTACCTTTAGTAGACAGTAGTTTGTCCACATGCCTTTGACTATTTTGAAGCTCTTTGTCCTTGGTATCAAGTGACTTAATCAAAAAATCATTTTTCTCATTCATCAAAACAAATTCTCTTTTCAAATTTTCTAAATCAAGCTTAAGTTTTGAAACTATGGAGTCATTTGGCATGTCAACAACGACTGGATACTTATTCTTATTCAATTTATGAATCTTAGCAGTTAAATCACAAATTTTACATTCATATTCATCAATCATATCACTGATATTTGTACTGGTACTTGTAGGGGAAACAGTGAACTATGCAGCGCAGCTTTAAGTAAAGCAATCTCTTTGCGTGAATCTTTCAAGTTGCAAGCCAATATTTCAAAGGCTTTTAACAAGGAAGGTCTACTACAAAAGGCTGCTTTACTTTTAGCTGCTGAAAATTCAAGGGGCTCACTTGTGGTTGATAAGTCTCTGGGAACCAGGAGGTCAGATCTTCTTCACCATCACTAGGATATTTAGGTTTAGAAGATCTTGCCTTTTCTGGTTCCACCTTACACTTGTCCAATTCAACCTCAAGCTTTGCCACTTGATTTTTCAATTCATGGCAAACTTCTTCTAGGTGATCACAACTAGCAATAGCAACTTCGCATTCAACACGTTTCTCTTTAAGTTCTCTTTTGCCAGTTATATAAGTCTCACCTAACTTATAACATTCATCTAACAAACAATCTATACAAGCAAGCATATCATCTCTATTAAAATTATGCATATCTTCTCTATCTTGCTCTAAGTTTACCTTGTGTTCATGCAGTACATCCTTCTTTGCCATCAAACAAGCTTTAGATGTACTAGTTCCCCTGCTGGTTCCCTAGTCAGTAATGTTTCCTCTAATGTCTGCCCATGCCGTCATGGAGACTTCGATATTAGGAGATACTTCATCCTCACCAAACTCTGAGTCGGAATCTCCCCACGTGGATCCTATCAAAGCATTCCTGTATGCTTCCTTTTCACCCTTTTTCCACTTAGGACAATCGCGAATGATGTGTCCTAAGTTACCACACTTGAAATAACCTGAAATATAAGAATTAGATTTCTTAACATTCTTACCATTGAAGTTCCTCTTCTGTTCACGAAGCTTTCTCTGAAATCGTTTGGCAATCATTCCAATCTCATCTTCTTAATCTTCTATTGTTCCCTTAAGAACCATGCCTTTGGATGGTTCCCCCTTAGACTTAGAGTCAATCAACAATTCATGAGTCATGAGGGAACCAAACAGCTGTTCCAGAGACAAGGTGGATAGATCTTTTGCTTCATAAATTACTGTTACCTTGGCTGTCCATGCATCTGTCAAACTGCGCAAAACCTTTCTCACAAGATCCTCATCTGAAAAATGTTTTAACCAAGAGATCTAAGATCATTAACAATTATCATATATCTGCGAAACAGTCGTTGATCTTTTCATTTTATTCATAGCAAACATTTCATACTTAGACATAAGTAAATCAATTTCAGACCTTTTTACCTCGCTGCTTCCCACAAAAGCAAGTTCGAGGGTGTCCCCAATCTCCTTTGCATTGCTGCAACCAGAGATCCGGTATATTTCATTCTCACCTATTGCCTGTTGTAGAATTGACATCGCCTTGGCATTCTTTTGCAGCAGCTTGTAGTCATCAAGTGTTAACTCACTGTCCTTCTTGGGAACTGTCTTGAGGATGATGTTGGGACCATTCTTGACAACTAGCTAGCATTCATAATCAATCCCCATGATCATGTTCTTAATCTTGTTCTTCCACCTTGCATAGTTGTTCCTATTGAACTTTGTTGTCTTGTTGTCATATTCCATAACACTAAGATCTTGAGTATTCATCCTTGACTCCTCTAGGTGTTACTCTTGCGAGAATCCTTTGCTCTGATACCAATTGAAAGTTTGATAGCACTCAAGAGGGGGGTGCATTGATTGTTAAAGACTCGTTGGTAAATTCTTTTTCTTTTTCGGTTAAGTGAGGAACCAATTGGGCTTGTTCCTGTCGCAGCGGAAAGTAAAGTAAAGCAATAAATGAAACAGCAGATTTAACGAGGTTCAACCTACTATGACGTACGTCCTCCTAACCAATGTTCTCTTATTAATTTACTCCGAAAAATAAAGAACACTCACCCTACTGTTTCCCTACTCCGGGAACCAGCACACCTCACATCGACTCCGAGTGTACACTCAACTTACACTCGTAAGCCCCTTGTGTTTTAACTCAAAAATACTCACCCGATCTTCAACCCCTTTGTTGAAGATCTTGACAATATCAAGAACTCTCTTTGATCTCACTTCTTAATAAATATATGAGAGAAATCGATTTATGCTCTAAGTGCTTTTTGTGTATGACTCGATGAAAGGCTCGTGTTTCAAGTGTGTTTTGCTCTCAAAAATATAGCTAAAATTTATGCGTGAGAGATCTATGGAATATGAGAGTCTAGATGAGTATATATAGTCATGGATGTCAAAACCCTAGTTTCCTTAAATCACAAAGCCTTGGAGAACAAGCAAACTTGTGATTTAAGGAAAGTATCTTTTTATTCTACTTTATCACAAAGATAAAATCAAATAACATAAATACTCCTAGAATTTTGGCAACCAAATATATCCATCTAAAATCTCCAGCTGCTAAGATATTTTTAAAACGGATTTTTGAAAAATATTTTTACGAAATCTTTTTCAAGACACTCAGCTATAATATTTCACGACAGTGAACCTGGTTCCCCAACCTGGTTCCCTGATTTGAGTATGTTATGAATTATGTTCCAAACTTCGTACCAAAATTCATAACACAACTCAACACACCAAAAACACTTATAAAGCCCATTCACACAAGTTTATACTACAAAGCACTTTACATGAAGATCCTAGAATAAAAACCTATTAAAGTACAAGTGTTCTCACTTCACGTAACTTCAAGACTTGAGGCTTCCTTAAATTGCATCTATGGTGATCAACTCTTCTTTCTTCGAATGTCTTCAAAAAGGCCTCCTTGCTCCAAGTCTTGGAATCAACTACTTTTTTGCACATGTAACATAGTTAATGCATAGTAAATAGTATACGACTTTTTTCCAACATAACAGCCGAGGGAACAGTTCCTACTGGTTCCCAACCAGTACATGGAACTTTACATATCCAACTATTCCCTGCATATAGACAAGTTCGTTTCAATAGATATCACAATCAAGTAATAACTTGTCTGGGGAATTAGTGCATCAATACAGCTGGTTCCAGACCAACTATCTTTGCACTTTCATCAACCTGTTTCCTGTTTCAGTGTTTGTCATCATTCAAAACCCAAGGAACCCAACAAGCTCAATCATACCATTATCACCTTAATACTTATTACTGATTAAAAATACTCACTTGACTTTGTTAACTGCAGAATGATAAATTAACCAAGAATTTGACTATTGACATTTAACTGGAAACAATCAGCAAGAATACCGATCAAAAGAGACTAACGATAGCGACACTTAGTGCTTCATAAATTATTCAGTCCAGCGATAGAACATAAGTGCTAGAAGGAATTAAGACAGAATTGGCGTATATGGAAAAAGCCCAACAGAAGAAGGCCCAAGAAGCATCAAACTACAAAGGAGGCTTGGAGGGAAAGCACAGAGATTCAAACATTAAGGAAAGACCGCCAAGAAATCGCCAAAGGGATAACCGTTGCTAACCACCCGTGATCTCTACTATTGAGGCCTATCTTTCTTAGCATTTAACTTTCCTTAGCCGCACTTGGCTTAGTAGCCAACTATAGTTTAGCATAGCATAGTTCATCCTATAATGGATTAGTAGCATGTTAGTAGTTATCCCAATTGTGTAAACATGGAGGTAATCATCCTTCCCAGTGATACAGTTGTAATCTGAATCTATCCCTACTTTATGAATGGATGGCTTTCGTTTCTCTACATTTCTGTTTGTTTTAAGCTTCAGTTTTGTTACACAAAAAGTTTATTTCCTTGCATTCACATCCTCTTTACTTCTTCTACGACCTTAGGATCCATTTTTTTATGTTAGTGAGGTTATCTATATTATCAATAACTAGAGGGGCAGCCTCCTACCGAACCAAAAACAGCATTGGGCAGTTGACTTCTTGGTGAAGTGCAAAATCACCTCAACAGGTTTTTTGATGACCATAGCGGGAGAGAAGTTTATAGTATAGCAGTTACTTCTCAACAATGGCCCCAAAACGGTCTACTTGAAGAATAGGTAATCAAGAGGATAATACTTCAACTGATCAAAATCTTGCGAATCCACTCGAAGATCTTGGTAGTTTAGAAACTAATCCGCAACAACATCAATCTGTTGAAAATCTTCTTCCTGAGCAAACCAAGTCTCAAATGCAAAGACTAGACTGTTTGCATCTAAACCGGGGGGAAGATCAATCATCCTCAGCCAAAGGTTTGCTCAATTGAATATATACACAATATGCGGATATTGTTACAAGCCTATAGGAAGACTTGAAGGAAAATCATATGGAGCAGTTCAATAACCTCCATCGAGGTATGGTTCATGAAAATGCTAGAGTGATAACTGCTGATTTGCAAAACTTTGGCTCCCACTCACAGTAGGCAATTACTAGACACGTGGATCGGATTATATTAAATATCAATGAGACGTTGAATGCTACTAATATGGCGTTGTCTAAGACGATTGGGACTGAAGTAGTTACTCGGTTGGATCCTTTAGTGGAGAAGCATAATCGACAAAATGAACAGTAGATGAGTGTGTTAATCGGCAGAGATTCAAGAATAATTGTCGACAACCTAAGGGATGAACCTCCCTTAGGTTATCCTAGAATAAACAATTTGATGGGATCAAATGTCCCTCTAGCCTTTTAGACAGTATCAAGGAGTATCCATCTCCAAAATGCTAAGGAAGGGAACAGGATTCAGAGCAGAGAAGTAGGCCTAAGGTCAAGTTATGAGTCAGGCTGGAACCATGGTGATCCCAGACCTTCTTTTGTTCCTTTGTCTTCAAATTCAATCCCTTTGACTTCGTCAATGGTAATCGTTCCACCCACGGGGACAACCTCTAGTTTAGTGGTAAACGGTTATGGAAATGAAGGGGTATTCAACGCTAGTAACAGTTTTCAAACTGCCACTAATGGGTATATACCTCCAACTTCATATCCTGCTACTCATAAACCACCACAACCCACTTAAATTCCACAACCTAGGAGTTAGCGTTATCAATATCAAGCTTATCCTAACCAAATGCATCCTCCTCAGAGTAATCGCTAAGGTGTAGACACCCAAAATTGTCTCCCCAAATTGAATAGCCGATGGGGAAAAGTACGACATTTCGAAATAGATTTGATTCCGAAAGTTGTGACAAAATCCATAAACCACAACCATTTGCACAAGTCGAATTAAGCTTGAGTTTGAAATCATACACCGAGAGTCCATTAATAGGTGGGAAGTATTTATTTTTATTAATTTTAATTATTTTCTATTTTAGTCTTTTTCGTTAATTTTAGGATTTTTTTTAGAATATTTTCTATATGTTATTTCTCTAATTTCCATCTTTTTCTTTTTTTCTTCTCATTTATTCTGAGTTCGCCAATGTTTTTAGATTATTTTTTTATTTTTCTTTGATTCTCTGTGTTTTTTACAAGTTTTATAAAATGATTTTCGAAAATAAATAAATTCAGAAATTCTCAAATAAATCCAGATGATTCGGGAATGATCCGGAATATTCTAGAAGATTAATCTTGTCCACCAAGTTTATCCAAAAGTGGATCAAGTTTATTTGGGATAACAGATTAGATCCAAAAGATATAGATGCAAAAATTCCCAAAGATATCATTAAAAAGATAGATAGAATTAGTCTTTGCTTTCTTATCCTTCCCCAAAACGCCTATAAATACATGCTCTCGGTGCCTAATCGAACATCAATAAAAAAATCAGCTTCAATCAACYAATACCATCATACGAAGTGCAATTCAAAGCTCTTAAAAGTCTCTTAAAAGTCTCTCTCTTTCAAAATCAATCCACAAACAGAAAKCACTTTTAAAATCAAAAGTCCCACAAATTCATCGCGGCTTTCGGAGTCGTATCTTTGCAGATTTAGGTACAAATTCTGAGGCTATTCAATCAAACTCTCTCTCTCTCTCTCTTCTCTTGCTATTAATTTTGATAAATATAATACATTGAATTTCGTTTTTTCTCTTGGCTCTCAATCATGTAAATTCACTCATTTTCAATCGCTTTCGACTAATTGCAATCGTTTTGATTACAATTGTCAATGCTAACGATTTTCTTTGTTGTGTTAAGCGTTTCAATTGGAACCAAAGCTTTGATACTAACCTTTGTTTTCTTTTGTGTTGATAGCAATACAAGGTAAGATGATTTGTATATATTTMAGTTCTGATTTCTATATATATTATTCTTGATCTTTGCGCCTCTAACTCTTTCGATTGTTTAATCAAGATTGGAATTTATTGGAATCACATTAAATTCAGATTAATCATGGACGAACGGATTTTAGGCACCATATTAATT
>SNQN01004078.1:41041-54832 GCA_008642245.1 Bassia scoparia
ATTTTCAAACCTTTTAGATTACAAATTGCCAATATTGATTCACTTAAACTTTATACTATATCCAATTCTGTATGAACTACCATCTATAGGTTGAAAGTACAACGGAAGCAGATAAGTGAACTTACATAGCTGCTTAAACTTCTCTATAAGCTTACGTTCATTGCTGGCTGTTCGGCTGACACGAAAATGAGTCATCGGAAAATCAGCTTTAACCACATTGCGATTCGCCGTGCCGATTGCCAAGACTGTCTTGCTGCACCTTCGAGCTCGTTGAGCCACAACGAATCTCGTCCACCCAAAGCCATTGCTTAATTGAATTACTTGGAATTATTTACACAGAACAACCTAGAAGTTATACACGTCGAATATAATAGTAATATTATTGAATTAATATAGAAATCTCAATATATTCTCAGAACCAACAAGCTTAGTATCACACCTGCATCGTACGTTATTGTATTGTGGTAAGACTTTTCGATCTTAGAATTGTCTCTGATAGCAATTTTGATGATAAGCTGTGTTGTATATTATACTATACATGCTCGTATGTCGAGCTCAAGTACGAATGGTAATGCAACAGCTATGCATGAGTAATGCTGCTAAAATCATTAAAATATAATTATATGGGTGTTGATGTTGGATGTATTCAACCGTTACCGTTCGACCACGGTGTGTCAGTAAAACTTAACAAATTCAAAATGTATGCATTTAAGTAATTTGATTCACAATTTAAGTTTGCTGACAGTCAATGCTATTATATTAACTATAACGTCGTTAGTTAAAATAATTCCCTCAAATTTCATTATAGTAAGCAACAGAATGAGTGTCCCTATGGAAATGTCTCATATCACCTTAATCATTAAATTAAATGCTTTCAAAAAATAAATTTTTTAAAAAAAATCAAATTAAATAATAAAATGTTGAACAAGTTTATATGGTATTGCATATGAAATGTCAATTTATACTACTCCGTAATCTTAAACAAAATTTTGAGTGATTTCATTTCTTAATCATACATAAAATGTAATAGTACTGGAAACCATTGCATAAGCTAAGTTACACTAATAAAAAAAAATTCAATTGACAAATAATTTGATTAGGATTGACCACAATAAGAAAATAATGTAAACTCAAGAATTTCTATATAAAAGTTGGGTTACTAATCATATTAAATTCATGAATACAACTAGTGGGAAGACTCACTGAAATTTTAGTGTCATAGTTCTGACGTACAACCGTCATCTACATATAAAATTGTCTACTAAGTATATTTCTAACCATTCATTATTCATCTTTATTATTTAAGCACAATTTTTTTTACACTTATATTTCTTTCTTATTAACAACTTGATATATGAATAACAATGAATGAACAACTAAGAAACAAACAACAGATTTTGTCTATATAAAAAAACTCCTTATAAACTTTTCTTTTCTACCTCACTCCGCACCGACCGCGTCAACCAAAAATTTATAAACTTTTCTTTTTTTGACACATACTCACGCACGCATCGCGTGCAAAAAATACTAGTAATAGATATTGCGAGAGGAGAGAGTGAGAGATAATTTACYTGGTCATAGTTCAAGAAGAAATTCCAACCAATAAGAACACTCACGAACCTAACAAAATTTGTTCAMTTGAAAACAACCCCTGTTTGTGCTGCTTTATGCAACTCTCTTCTAATTTCATTAGACCCACAAATCGATTCTCATTCTCGTTTTTGTGGCTCTCTAAACACACACACACAAAAAATTGCGATCGAGAGGAAGGATAATATTTTAATTTCAGTCCAACACGACTTCCGCTATTCTTTATTATTAATTTTTTTTAGTTATTATATAATTATTTGATTAAGAAATTGTAGATTGGAATTGAAACTAGAATTTTTATTTCCTTTTTATATCATCACATGTATGAATCGTCTAACTTGACTAAACATTATGTGGGTGAAGAATTTTGTTGAGAACAATAGTTCATATTAATAAGATATGATACAAATAATTCGTTACTATATTATATCAACGGAAGATTGTTTCTTATCTTAAATCACCTTGGATTTTTATAAATACTTAAGTATTCCTAAATAATTTGTTATCACAATAAATTAACTTGAAATTTGTGATAAGCTAAGCTTGGACAAATTTGTGTTCAAATTTGAGATCAGCACGTTTGATGATGAAGAAYTTGAAGTTCGCATTGAATATGATACTCCGTAGTTCAATTTCTCGGCCAGGAAAAGTAAATAAATAAATCATGTTCAATAATGATTCCTCATCATGCATGTTGAATTTTCTAACAACTCGTAAAACGACTTGCTCAACTCTAATAATACTTGGTTTAATTAAGTAGTGACATCGGTCGCTAGTATTCTATCATGCTCATTTTTGGAACATGGTCAGCAAAGTCAAGTTCTCGAATTCATTTAAATTTAATACAAACAATTACGAGATAACACGTGACATATAACGGATTTAAATGGAGTATCAAATATTTTTGGCCTATTTTCACGAGCAAAAGTATATATCTGTAGGGCTTCGCCCCCCTCGAAGGGTGCATGACCTCAGCTTCAGTGTCATGGAATTGAGCTATGGAATCCGCATGTGAATGCGTTGGGGTGTGTTGTCGAGTAAAGGGGATCGCCACCGTGCCTATATAGGTTATTCACGGACGCCCGAAACATTGGTGCCAAACTAGTGGCCCCACAAATAGGTCCAGTAACCAAAGTGTGGGTTCGGGGACATGGTACGGATTGAATCAGTAACCCAATCCGCCCGCATGTAGCGGCCTCTACTCGGTCTCATTGTAGTTCCATAAATCATAACAATTGAATTCAAAGAGCCTATTGAATTGATCTTGAAAGCGCACTAACCTAATATTACTAGGTGGGTTGCTATTATGTAAAAACAATGACTTCTACCATAGATGGAAGGCGATCACTTGATTGTTAGTCAATATTAATAAGGTGCCTATAAAACCGGTCGTCCATGATTATCTGACTTTAATGTGGTACGCATAATTTCCGGTCTTGTTTAAGCAATATATACAAGTGTGATAGAATATGTACAAACAAAACATGAAAACAAAGGTTAGTAAGTGTAGGGCTTCGCCCCGCCTTAGGAGGGGCGTGACCTCAGCTTCAGTGTCATGGAGTTGAGCCATGGAATCCGCATGTGAATGCGTTGGGGTGTGTTGTCGAATTGAGGGGATCGCCACCGTGCCTATATAGGTTATTCACGGACGCCCGAAACATTGGTGCCAAACTAGTGGCCCCACAAGTAGGTCCAGTAACCAAAGTGTGGGTTCGGGGACATGGTACGAATCAGATCTGTAACCCAATTCGCCCGCATGTAGCGGCCTCTACTCGGTCTCATTGTAGTTCCATAAATCATAACAATTGAATTCAAAAGAGCCTATTGAATTGACTTTGAAAGTGCATTAATTACTAGGTGGGTTGCTATTATGTACAAACCAAGACTTCTACAATGGACAAGGCGATCACTTGATTGTTAGTCAATATTAATAAGGTGCTTAGAAAACCGGTCGTCCATGATTATCTGACTTTAATGTGACAAGCGATTAAATTCCGGTCTTGTTTAAACAATATATACAAGTGTGATAGAAATATATATATACAAGACATGAAAACAAAGGTTAGTGAGCATAATAATATGTATGTGTGTCCTCCTCACCTTGTCACTGCAAACAATCAAATTGTTAGAACAAAACTCAAAGGAATCGCCTTTCGATTGAATTGCTAATTGAGACAAACAAACGCGTTAGTATTGACAATAGTAATATGTATAACAAATGAAAACCAAAAACCATGGAAACATTGAAAACGTTAAGAAAACCTACATATTTACATGAAACAATTGAAAAGTGAGTTTCTACATTGTTTTAATTGAATTAAAACTCATAACAATGGTTAGTCAAATTAAGAGAGACAAAAAGGAATTAAAAAGAGTGAAAGAGAGGTTTTTGGTGAGTAATCTCAGATTTATACCCTTATTTCGCTTGTTGATTCGAACAGAATCGATGCTTTGAATTGAAAACGAATGTGTTTTGAATATTTGAGAGAGAGAATAGATGTGTCTCGTGACTTGTGTCTGTGAAGTGTGTCTCGGAGGTGTGAAGTTGTGAAGCTGTCTCGGACTGAGCAAGGCAAGGGAGTATTTATAGGCACGAGGCAAAAACGAAGTACAAAAACCCTGCGTATATACGCTCAGGATGAGCGTATATACGCTCATGGGGAGCGTATATACGCTCACCCTCAGCGTATATACGCTTCTCACTTTCCATAGCATTTTGGCAAATTCGTATGTAAGGTTGAGCGTATATACGCAGCATGTGGAGCGTATATACGCTCCTGGTGAGCGTATATACGCTCAGCATCTGCGTATATACGCTCAATGATTTCGTATATACTTTCCAAAAACCTCGAAATATTTCGATTTCCTCCGATTTTATTCGTGATTTCCCTTGATTCGACGCACCTAGACACCCTTGCTCTCCAAGCAAGGATTTCTAGAATGTTCTAGAAGGTTCCACGTATTTCCGGAGTATTTTCTAATTATTCACGTATTTTCTGCGTATTCTGCGTATTTAAACATTGCAAAATTCATAGAAAATCATAGAAAAATCAGAAAAATAATTTAAAAATATTGGCGGATTCAGAAAAATGTGACGCACATGATGGAAAACAAAAAGCACGAGAATCGCCAGTGTAACTTGTTTGAAAACCTTTGAAAACCTTTGAGTTTATCGAGAAAACCGAAAGAGAATATGTTTGCCTTGTAAGTGACCTTTGCTCAATAGTTCCGAGTACGACCTCACGTATTTCCAACTTTCGTGAGTTCAAAGCATCTTTTCTGAGTCGAAACAAACGCGAGACGCGGTATGTTTCATCACGGATTACTCATTTGGGGAGACACATTTTCAGGTGTCTACAGAAGCCCCCACTTTGACTGAGTCTGGAGAGACGATAGTTTCGTAAGACGAAAGTCAAAGTATTCGATTCGGGACGGAGAGCAACTCAAGACGTTCTGCGACCCTGAGTTACCCTTTTTCGCCGGTACCTGCAAAACAAAGGTTAGTTTTACCTGTAGCCGTGTCCCATGCGGTTTGATGTGCTTGTATGTGTCTGAGTCCTTGAGCGTTCATTCCCCCGTTCAGCTGACTGGGAGAAATGCAGGCGCGTCCCATGCTTTCCGAAGAAATGAGCATTGACTTGAAAATGATAGCCCTAATTCAGGATTAAGGACTACCTTGGTGACGACATAGGTCTGTTTTTATGTCTAGCGAAATTTGCATGCAATGTTGACTTGTAACTTGTGACCTTGATATTGAGAGAGGGACAAGAGTCATTGATTTTGAAAGAGTCTTTGAATTTGGAAGGGCCTTGTCTAGGTCTGGTTCTAGACATAGTTTGCAAGAGTCATTGAACTTGAAAGGGTCTTGTCTAGGTCTGGTTTTAGACATGGTTGGAGAGAGTCTTTTGAATTTGAAAGAGTCTTTGTCTAGGTCTGATTCTAGACATGATTCTGAGAGAGTCATTGAAGGAGTCTTGTCTAGGTCTGGTTTTAGACATGGTTTGAGAGAGTCATTGAAAGTGGCTTGTCTAGGTCTGGTTCAAGACATGATTTGAGAGAGTCTTTGAAAGTGGCTTGTCTAGGTCTGGTTCAAGACATGATTTGAAAGTGTCTTGTCTAGGTCTGATTCTAGACATGATTTGAAAGTGACTTGTCTAGGTCTGATTCTAGACATGATTTGAAAGTGACTTGTCTAGGTCTGATTCTAGACATGATTTGAAAGTGGCTTTTGAAAGAGTCTTGTTTAGGTCTGGTTCTAGACATGAAAGGACGATACTAGAGTCTAATCCTAGTACCAAGTGCCAATTGAAGAGTGTCATTTGAAGAGTGACTTAGAGAAAGGTGACGCTTGAATGAGACTGTGACTTGACTTAACACTGGCGAGACAGTGACTTTGATTGGAAAGAGACAGAGTCCAAAAGTGATTTTTCAGGATTTCCACTTGATAGCAATAGACTTGAACACGTAATAGGGCCTTAGGAGACAAGAAGCCCCCAACTGGAAATTAAGGAGCCATGATGACAACGAGCCCCCCAGCGAGACTTTGAGACAACATGGTTTACGGCTTAGAGTCAACATAGAGAAGGTAGATAGATTGTGTGGATGAGTTCCCCAACAAGATGTACTGACCCAAAGGTCAGGTGGCTTTACTTCTTTGGGATTGAGTCAATGAGTCCTTGAAGGTGACCAAAGAATAGGCTATGGTTCGAGAAATAAAAAGGGTCAAATTTGTGACTAGGGGTCAAAGATGTGGCTAGATACGAGGTTGGCCAATGATGTTGGTTCAAACATGAGTCTATGTGAGGTTCTAAACTGGCAAAACCATAATCGAATTCTTAGCAAGTCAAAGCACTCAAAAGGCCTCAAATGATTTAATGTTAATGCTGATGCGGTCGAACCTCGAGAAGAGGCTTCCTACGTATCCTTACGGAATCAGACCAACGTAGTTCTGATTGATGATTTGGACAATGCCTCGTGTGAGAGGGCTTTTGTGGTTGTAATGTGAGGCTGTGGTTTGAGGGTTGAAAAAGGCTTGATGATTATGAAGTGACCCACGGCGCGCAGTGTGCTTTTTAGACTCTTGCTTTTTATTTGATCTGGGCTTTGTTGGATTTTGACATTGATTTGCATTTTTGAAGACTTTTGTATTGATCTTTGGTTTTTGCTCTCTCTTTTTTCTTTTTTCTTTTTGCCCATGTTACTTTTTCTTTTCTTTCTTTTGCACGTGTCTTTTCCTACGCACCGTTTGGTCCAAAGGGTTAGGCAGATGTGGGTGATGAAAGAAAGATAGGCTAATTGATAGTGTTTGTGGCTCAAAGGGTTGCAAGGGATGTTTTTGATGTGACAAAGGGAATGGAAGGAAGGGGTCATTTTGTGGAGCTATGAAAGAAGGCCTCTCTTGGGCATTGTTCAATTAAATCAGCATTAGATTAAACCAATTGTGGCCAATGAGTGTTGAGACTTGCATAGAATTAGAAAATAATATTGCCAAAACAAATGAATCATTTTATTGCTGAATGAAAACTGAAACATACATGGCTTATTTTAAAAGACTACATAGACTCAAAAGACAGTGAATTGAAAAGATTAGATAGCTTGGACTAGGACTCTATGACTCAATCTGGAGAAGACCGCGCAGATCATTGACCCACGCCTTGGGGTGACTCATGGTTTAGCAAGTGGGTTGGTTTGGATGTTGATCTTATCTTTCGCTGCTGGAGGGACTGGGAGGCGACCATCTTCAACCATGTCTTGAATCCTGTGCTTCAAAACGATGCAATTCTCAGTGGTGTGACCCCTTCCTTGGTGGAACTTACAATAGGCATTGGGATTCCAATTCCTAGATTTCTTATCATCTGAAGGGTCTGGAGTGGGTCCAATAGGAGCAAGTGCACCTTTTGCAGTTAATCTATCAAAGGCCTGCTCATAAGTCATGCCAATTGGAAGAAATGTCCTTGGTGGTCCTCGAGGCCTGTTGTTGAAAGAGCCGGGATGGTTAGAAGAGTTGTCATTGGTAATGTGGCTGACTTGATCAGTGTTGGAAAAAGAGGAGCCACCTTTCTTGTTAAAGCCCCCACCGTTACCCTTAGACTTCTGGGCTTGAACATCTTCCTCAACTAGGAGGCCAACCTTGTAGAGCCCAGTAAATGAATCAATGGGTTGAAACTTGAGTGGCTCTCGATACTTGGGCTGAAGGTTCTTGATGACCATGCGGACTTGATCTTCCTCATTCGGTCGATTGGTCATTTGAGCGGCCTTCTCCCTCCACCTATTAAGGAAAGTAGAGAAATTTTCTCTGTCACCTTGCTTGGTGGCCTCTAGTTCACGGAGACCAACAGGAAGCTGGGAATTGTACCTGTACTGCTTTAGGAACTCGTGTTTGATATATTCCCAATCATCGAGCTTGGCTTGATTCAGAGTCTTGAACCACCTGGATGGATGGGTGTCCAAAGTAATAGGGAACACCGAAGTGAATAGCTCTTTGCTCATTCCTTTAAGGACCATTGAGATATTGAAAGTGCGGAGGTGGTCTTCTGGGTCTTCAGTTCCCTTGAACTTGGGCAAATCAGTGATGACAAACTTCTTAGGAAGCTGGCCCTTAATCTCATAATCAGCAACACGAGGCCCTTGAACTGAATTTTCGGACATTCTCTTGACCATCTCTTCTAGTTGCTCCACCCTTTTTTCCGTCTCAGTCTTTGGAGGAGGGAGTGGTGTCTCAGCATCGTCTTCTTCCTCCCCTTCAGACTCGAGAGGTTTTTCTTGGGTCCTCTTTTCTTTCAGCTCCCCAATGCTCTTTTCTTGGGCATCAAGGCGAGAATTCACAGACTCGAGCTTTTCTAGAATAGCGTTAAGCTGTTGTTCGATGTTTGCCATGGAAGTGTCTTGGTGATCAGGAGCGCGTCGGGTTTGGCTTCTTGTTACTCTTCTAGGCCCCAGAGACAAGTTGCGAGTCTTTGCTATCTTGCTGAAATCAAGAAATTGCACTTTAGAACCCAAAAACAAAAGATTGGTCTACTTGAAAACTCTTAAGAACAAACCTAACTCAGTCTTGAGGTTCTGGACTTAAGGAACTGAACTCGAAAGTAGACTTGAATGGGCTAGACCTAAATCTGATTTAAGGTGCTAGATTCGAGAAAGATTCAAACCTAAGATGGGCCTATTTCAGAATTAAGGACCTCTTAGACCTACGAGCCACTTGAAATTGAATGGACCTAGCCTTGAATCAAAGTTCCTAGGGTTGAGTCTATGATCGAACCTAGTTCAGTTTTAAGGTTCTTAGATTGGAGTTGAAGCGAACCTAATTCAGATTCAAGGCTCTTGGGTTGAAATTGGATTGAACCTAATCAGATTTAAGGTAGGGTTCTTGAATTAAGAATTGAATTGAACCTAATTCAGATTTAAGGTCGAATTGAAATAAGGTTGAATTGAACCTAATTTAGGTTTAAGGTTCAAAAGGTTGAATCTAAGTCAGATTTAAGACCCTTGGATTGGAATCGAACCTAAGTCAGACTCTAGGTCGAATGGAGTTTGAAATTGAATTGGATTGGAATGGGCCTAATGGATTGTCAAACTTCATGTCTTGAACCAGAACCATAGATTAAGGGACTGGGCTTAGTTAAGAATTTGGACTGAACAAAGAGTCACAAGTTAACAAGCACATTGATTGAAACACAAAACTAAATTATTCACTTAAGGTCAGGATCTAAGTGAACTATAGGTCGGCTTGGTTAAGTCTGATAGTGTACCATGCCTAAGAGTAGAGCTGGGTCCAATTTCACCACCACAATTGGTGATGTATGGCCGAGATACCCCTTATATACACGCATCTAGTAACACGTGCATACGCGGCATGGGCGGGATAGGACTTACCTTAGCCATGTGATCCATTAACCACATGCAACCAAGGTAAACTCCCCCCTTAAGGTGATCTCGAGCATAGAACATGCCCATATTGAGACCAAGGTGCCTAGGACATGACCCTAGTCGAAGGGTCACAAGCAAAATTCAATTGATTATGAATATGGAACTACGAGACTTTCAAGTCTGTCCACTCACCAAATGGTGATTATCCCCAGTGAAGTCGCCAAAAACTGTAGGGCTTCGCCCCGCCTTAGGGGGGCGTGACCTCAGCTTCAGTGTCATGGAGTTGAGCCATGGAATCCGCATGTGAATGCGTTGGGGTGTGTTGTCGAATTGAGGGGATCGCCACCGTGCCTATATAGGTTATTCACGGACGCCCGAAACATTGGTGCCAAACTAGTGGCCCCACAAGTAGGTCCAGTAACCAAAGTGTGGGTTCGGGGACATGGTACGAATCAGATCTGTAACCCAATTCGCCCGCATGTAGCGGCCTCTACTCGGTCTCATTGTAGTTCCATAAATCATAACAATTGAATTCAAAAGAGCCTATTGAATTGACTTTGAAAGTGCATTAATTACTAGGTGGGTTGCTATTATGTACAAACCAAGACTTCTACAATGGACAAGGCGATCACTTGATTGTTAGTCAATATTAATAAGGTGCTTAGAAAACCGGTCGTCCATGATTATCTGACTTTAATGTGACAAACGATTAAATTCCGGTCTTGTTTAAACAATATATACAAGTGTGATAGAAAATATATATACAAGACATGAAAACAAAGGTTAGTGAGCATAATAATATGTATGTGTATCCTCCTCACCTTGTCACTGCAAACAATCAAATTATTAGAACAAAACTCAAAGGAATCGCCTTTCGATTGAATTGCTAATTGAGACAAACAAACGCGTTAGTATTGACAATAGTAATATGTATAACAAATGAAAACCAAAAACCATGGAAACATTGAAAACGTTAAGAAAACCTACATATTTACATGAAACAATTGAAAAGTGAGTTTCTACATTGTTTTAATTGAATTAAAACTCATAACAATGGTTAGTCAAATTAAGAGAGACAAAAGGAATTAAAAAGAGTGAAAGAGAGGTTTTTGGTGAGTAATCTCAGATTTATACCCTTATTTCGCTTGTTGATTCGAACAGAATCGATGCTTTGAATTGAAAACGAATGTGTTTTGAATATTTGAGAGAGAGAATAGATGTGTCTCGTGACTTGTGTCTGTGAAGTGTGTCTCGGAGGTGTGAAGTTGTGAAGCTGTCTCGGACTGAGCAAGGCAAGGGAGTATTTATAGGCACGAGGCAAAAACGAAGTACAAAAACCCTGCGTATATACGCTCAGGATGAGCGTATATACGCTCATGGGGAGCGTATATACGCTCACCCTCAGCGTATATACGCTTCTCACTTTCCATAGCATTTTGGCAAATTCGTATGTATGTGTTGAGCGTATATACGCAGCATGTGGAGCGTATATACGCTCCTGGTGAGCGTATATACGCTCAGCATCTGCGTATATACGCTCAATGATTTCGTATATACTTTCCAAAAACCTCGAAATATTTCGATTTCCTCCGATTTTATTCGTGATTTCCCTTGATTCGACGCACCTAGACACCCTTGCTCTCCAAGCAAGGATTCTAGAATGTTCTAGAAGGTTCCACGTATTTCCGGAGTATTTTCTAATTATTCACGTATTTTCTGCGTATTCTGCGTATTTAAACATTGCAAAATTCATAGAAAATCATAGAAAAATCAGAAAAATAATTTAAAAATATTGGCGGATTCAGAAAAAAGTGACGCACATGATGGAAAACAAAAAGCACGAGAATCGCCAGTGTAACTTGTTTGAAAACCTTTGAAAACCTTTGAGTTTATCGAGAAAACCGAAAGAGAATATGTTTGCCTTGTAAGTGACCTTTGCTCAATAGTTCCGAGTACGACCTCACGTATTTCCAACTTTCGTGAGTTCAAAGCATCTTTTCTGAGTCGAAACAAACGCGAGACGCGGTATGTTTCATCACGGATTACTCATTTGGGGAGACACATTTTCAGGTGTCTACAGTAAGCATAATAATGTATATGTATATCCTTCTCACCTTGTCTCTGCAAATACACAAATCGTTAAAGTAAAAACTAAAAAGAGACGTCCTTTGATCGAATTGCTAATCAAGACAAAGAAACATGTTAGTATTGACAATAACGATATGCATAATGACAAATTGTGACAAGATGATGATAAACGAATTTGAAAACGTTAATGACATTCCTACATATTTACATGGAACAATTGAATAGTGAGTTTCTACATTGTGTTAATTGAATTATAACTCGCAATAATAATTAGTCAAATTAAAAGTGACAAAAGGAATTAAGAAGAGTCAAAAAAGAAGTTTTAGGTGAGTAATCTCAGAGTTATACCTTGATTTCGCTTGTTGAATCGAAACAGAATCGATGCTTAGAACTCAAGAACGAATGTATTTAGAGTGTATGAGAGAGTGTATGAGAGCGTGAGAGAAGGAATACGCAAGTTAGGGACGGAGAGAATTGAATAGACGTGTGTCTCGAAAAACCGTGTGTTTTCGGAATGAGCAAGGCACGTATATATAGGCGCGAGAGGCACGAGGAGGGGAAAAAACCCTGCCTATATACGCAGGAGGGCTACGTATATACGCAGGGAGCTGCGTATATACGCAGGGAGCTGCGTATATACGCAGGCCTCTGCGTATACTGCGTATATACGCAGGCCTCTGCGTATATATTTTTTCCAAAAAACGAGAATATTTTGATTTCCTCTGATTTTATTTCGTGATTTGCCTTGATTCGACGCACCTAGACACCCTTGCTCTCCAATCAAGGAGTTCTAGAGTGTTCTAGAAGGTTCCACGTATTTCCGGGTTTTTGTATATTTTGTATTTTTTTTGTATTTTCTGCGTATAAAAACTTATAAAAATCATAGAAAAATATAGAAAAATCAGAAAAATAATCTAAAAATACTGGTGAGCTCAGAAAAATGTGAAGAATGCAATGAAAACTGGAAATTATGGAGATCACCAATATAAATTATTTTAAAAAATCCTAAAAATAGAAAATAATTAAAATAAATAAAAGAAAATATTTTTGACCCCTTTATTCGTCCTTTGCTCAATAGTTCCGAGTATGACCTCACGTATTTTCAACTTTTGTGAGTTCAAAGCATCTTTTCTGAGTCAAAAAAATCGCGAGACGCGGTATATTTCATCACGGATTACTCTTTTGAGGAGACATTTTTCGGTGTCTACAATATCCTACTATAAAAAATTAATTATCATCAAAAATATTGTTAATGCAAGTGTTGTAAAACAAAAACATGTCAAAACATGTCAATTGTCAAACCTCACAACCTCACATTTAAATAATGCCAAGCAATAGTAGTTTAATATTAATGCCATGGACTCGCTAAACTGCAAAAGGCCGTTGGAAAAAAAACAAGAAAAGGCAAAACGTAAAGGAGAGACCTGTACTTTTTTGTACTACTATGAAGAATTCTCACCATTTTTAGCGAGTACACTAATCTCCCACGAACGTTTACATGGATAACTCGATGGAAAGCATCCCTCCTAAGTCCTAACTAAATTTTTTTCCATTATCAAGATTCGAATACAAGACTTTGGTTAAGGAATTTGAGGCCCTTAACCATTCAAGTCAACTCTGATTGGTAGAATAGATGTGTACTTCGAAGAGTGAAAAGGTATTGTTGAGTGCTCACTTCTCAGGTCTCACTCCTTAACATAATATATTACTAGTATTTTTTGCACGCAATGCGTGCGTCTAAAAAAATCTATAAATTTTCGTATTTTTTCCTATAATTCATACTAATAATTCATTGGGTTTTAATTTTTTTATTTTTTTTGTGTTTCGTTCTTTGTTAATCAAATATGAAGCATATTAAGACAAAAAAAATATGTGATGTTACAAAAAAAAAATGTGCTCAAAGAATATAGATTACCGAATAATAATAAACATTGAAATGTTAGAAATATAACCAGTGTAACTATAATATGAAATTTATGTTTTGCATATTTCTTGTGTTTATGTCAATCAAATTATTTTGTCAATTTAATTCTTTTTATAAAAGTTGATTATGTTTTTTTCATTGTTAACTTGTTTAGTATGATAAAAAGAGAAAGTCACTCTAATTTAGTTAGTGCTTATTTGAAATTTCAAATACAATACCATTTTTAACTTCTTCTATATTTATGGAAAATTGGCAATACATTGAAAGCAAAAAATTATATAATTAATTTTTTAATAATGAATTGTAATTTAAGTCATTAAGAG
>SNQN01004079.1:19120-29543 GCA_008642245.1 Bassia scoparia
CATCAAGAGGTTGTGCTCTCTCACAATGAAAAGTTCGTGCTCTCTCACAATGAAGAGTTCGTGCTCTCTCACAATGGTGCTAAAGAGTTTGTGCTCTCTCACATAAAGAGTTTGTGCTCTCTCACAATGAAGAGTTCGTGCTCTCTCACGATGGTACCAAAGAGGTTGTGCTCTCTCACATCAAGAGGTTGTGCTCTCTCAYAATGAAGAGTTCGTGCTCTCTCACGATGGTGCTAAAGAGTTTGTGCTCTCTCACAATGAAGAGTTCATGCTATCTCACGATGGTACCAAATAGGTTGTGCTCTCTCACAACATCCAAGACGGAATTAAAGCTAAAGACATTGTGCTCTCTCACAAGAGCTAAGACGAAAATTAAGCTAAAGAGGTTGTGTTCTCTCACAACGGCTAAAATGGAATTCAAATCAAAGAGGGTGTGCTCTCTCACAATAGTTAAGACGGAATAAGACTAAAGAGTTTGTGCTCTCTCACATAAAGAGATCGTGCTCTCTCACGATGACAAAAATGAAACTAGGCCCACAAACGATGATGAAAAGAGGTTATGCTCTCTCACAATGGCAACAAAAGAGTTTTCGTGCTCTCTCACGATGGCARAAGCAAAGCTAAAAGATAGATGCAGGCATGGACACAAGTTCCCCATGAAGTCCAAGATGGAGGCACCGAAAAGGATAAAGGCAGATAACAACAAAAGCACGCACACCAAAATCCCTAGTGAACACAAGAGCACTAATAGAGATGAAAGCAAGCAGGTTAGAAAAGAAAGCAACATCAACACAAGGACTAATAGACATGGATCAAGTAAGCAAGCAACAAGCAAGCAAGTAACATCAACCGCAGGTTCAGATAAAACAAACACATTTGTTTTGTAGGTATCGGGTACYTTGGCTTTCGTTTTATGAGACTTTAGTCTCTACAAACTCAGCCAAAGTGGGGGCTTCTGTAGATACCTACATTTGTCTCTAGACCAATACGGCCGATGGTAAGACACCCCTTGCAACACACAAGTTGAATTGAGAGAGAACTAGGGCCCTAACAGACCCTAAAAAGCCAAGGTTTCACTACATCAGGCACGTTTCTGTACACAAAGCACCCTTAAAAATAAGTTTTAATTTCAAAATAATTTTAACTTATTTTTAAAACATTTTTCTAGATTTTTCGCAATTTTCCTGAATT
This sequence comes from Bassia scoparia, assembly GCA_008642245.1. NCBI lineage: Eukaryota > Viridiplantae > Streptophyta > Magnoliopsida > Caryophyllales > Amaranthaceae > Bassia > Bassia scoparia. The sequence goes on from SNQN01004079.1 coordinate 20,312, forward strand.
TTTCTTAGCATTTTTGGCAATTTTTGCTATTTTCAACACTTTAATTAATTTTGCGATAATTAATTAAATTATGAAAACAATTCCAAAATTCATGAAATTTTAACACAACACAGTATGCTTCACAAGAAATTTTACGAATATTTGTCCATAATTTTTGGAGCTGTGGAAAAGTAGTTATGAATTTCCGAAGCAAAAACGCACACCCGAGCGAAATGGCTAATTTCGGGAGCCTCGGGACCGCACTCGAGTGTGGGGCCCACATGAATATCTCTCCAAATCAATAAGTGATTTAGTGTTAAAATTTTGTAAGCAAATAAAATCAAATGATATGTTATTCTGATTTTATATTATACGCAATCCGCAAAATAAGGCAAGTCGAATCGACCAAAAAAAGGAAGGAGTGCTGGGTGTAATTGTGCCCAGGGTTTTGGCATTTTGGCCGCAATTACGCCCATATCCTTTCCATTTTTACAATTTTCCAGTAAATACGAGGCCTCGGGTCCTTATTTACGGATCCACACCTCATTGACACTTCTCAAACTCTCTCTCTCTGCAATTTTCTCTTCTCCTTCTCTCTCTATAACACATCAAAGCTCTCACTCTTTTGCATTCAAAATTCAAAAGCATTCATACATTCAAAAGCATTCAAAAAAAAATCAAAGGCATTCTCAAACACATCAAACACATTTCAAAACACAATCACGCATCAATTCATGCACTCATATGAGATCTCGGTTTGATCTCAACTTCTTAGTTCGATTTGGGGTTCTTGGTTTATTTTGAGTTCAATTTAGGTTTGTTCGTGTTCATACGAGTTTGCGAGGGTCCCTAGCATCATTCTCATTCATTAGCACCATGTTGCAAGGTAAGTTTGAGGCCAATGTCTTAATCTCTAAACACCCTTTTTCATGCTTGTTAGAAATTTGACTTTYTAGGAAAATTAGCATGTAATATTGATTAAAAAACTATTCGACATGAATTAATTAAAATCAACATTAGGCACAACCTTTAATTCTTGTTGAATGCTTGCATGCTTGCAAATCACAACAACTTTTCTGTCTTAAACAAGACCGGTAAATTGCATGYTCTCACGCCTAATAAAACTAATTCATGGACAAATTGGCTTTTAGGCACCCTTTAATACGGATCTAAACATCACATGTCGCAACAACAAATTAGTCCTATGTGCATCTATTTCTGTTAAGCAAACCACATAGTAATTTGCATGCTTAGGGTTAAAACGGAAATTTGTTTGTTGCTCTCTTTTTGACAATGGACTTGCATTGACCGAGTAGAGGCTGCTAGATGCGCGGGGGGGGGGGGGGGGGGGGGGGGGGGGGCGAGCGCGCGCTGGGAAGGGGGGGGGGGTGCTGTGCACTACTTCACCGTTACCCTTGTCCCCTAATCAAGACCTTTGGTGCACTACCAGACATGGAGTCCTTCGCCTTGCTTTATGCAATTATAGGCAAAGTGTGGTGGCAACTCCCTCCACTCGTTTCGAGTACAAACACACAACTCCAGGCATACTCACACTATGGAAAAGCAAGAATTCAATTCTAGCAAAATCCGAGTCATCAACTAATTGTACCCCCCAAAGTAGAGGGACCAGACCTAGTCCGGACCGGTGACGCCCTGGCGCCCGTATAATACTCCTCTATCCTTGGTTGTTTGTACTCACACTCTGTAGCTCCTCATCCCATCCTTGACACTCTATCTATTCATATCAGGATGCCTCGCATTAAGTCGACTGCTCGCCGAAAGCCTGATGATCAATTTTGGGAAGAAGAGCCAAAACCTAGTACTTCTGGTTGTCTACTTGTGCGAGTCGAGGATTGGAGCACTGACTCCGAGGACCTTAGTGCTCGTATAGATGCTGCGATGGCAAAGGGCAGCGACGAGGAGGTGGACTTTGAGAAGGCTCCCATTACTTTGCTAGCCAAAAATAAACCTCATGTTGAGGAGGAGTCTGAGGATGATGATATGGACAAGGATATTCCTTCCTCGGCCAAGGTGCRAAAGGCTTGGAGGGTCGCGCTTTAACAGTTCCAGCACATCTATGCACCTCACATTGGCTTCGTYTGGCCTGAAGTCAAGGAGCGGTTCATGATCCCTACTGAGGGGACTGCGATCGCTCAAACCACCGAGAACACCTTYGCAGTTTACAAAGCGGTGGTGATCTTGGGCCTTCGCTTTCCTTGGAGCCCCTTCATAATAAATTTGATGAAGGCCTATGGCATAGGCCTCGCACAGCTGACACCGGTGTCTTGGTGTCATATCCTTGGTTACATGGCCACCTRTAAGGTGAAGAGCTGGCCATGTCTAACTGGGGCCTTCCTTCGCATGCATCTGATCTCCTAGAACAGCAGATGCTAGACTGGTTGGTTCTAGTTGTCGTAGAAGGAGAAGTACATGACCTCCTTGGACAAAACAAATAAAGTGTACAACTCAAGGAATGATACACACAGATGACACACCCCTCGCCAAAATCATCTCTGCTTGGACATCACATCAAAATTCATATAGGGAGAGCGAGTTGGGTGCGAGGACTCCTGACATTGTGCAGTAGCTAGAGTACTTCGAGACTATGGAGTACACATACAGGGCCCTAGGTCGCAAAACCAAGGTTCCCARAAACTGGCTTCCAACACTTGAATGCTTTTGAATTTATGCGAGCCTTTGGCCTCGTAGGTGGTCGCAGAGTAGAGCGAGAACTKAGAGGTAGACTTTCAATTTCCTTAATATTAACATTTTTTSAATTCTATCTAACTAAGTGCTCCTTAACGCAGATTTTTCTCGTGCTAGACTCCCAAGTCACTTAAGCGGAGCTATGTCGAGTGATGATTTCCAAGCCTTCTCAGCCGCATGGCGGCTAAAAACTCTTGGCGAGAAGAACGCCATTCATCGGGTAAGTATCTTCCTTCGCAATTTAACTCCTGGTCTTTGCATGAAAAGTCTTCTCAAATGCGAAGGCAATAGGCTCGCATCTCGCATGAACATTGGCTGAAATGCGAAGTGTGAGTCAGTTTATTTGTTTCATCTACGATGATTCTTAGAATTTTTTCATTTTTCAGAAGCTTAAGAAGGCTTTCGATATCCTCGAAGCTGCGAGGACCTCAACTCCTAAGAAGGACAAGCCTTCTAAATCTGCTCCCAAGGAAGATGACAAGAAGAAGTCTTCTCCTTATCATGTGGAGAAGAGAGCACACACCTCGCAGGGCGAGGAGAAAGAGAAAACAAAACACTCCTCGCGCATCGAGGAGAAGAGAAGATACAAACACTCCTCGCGCAGCGTGGAGAAGAGGCYAGAAAATAAAACCCCTTCGCAATCAGAGGGGAAGACCACCACACCCAAGGAACCCGCGAAGCCTGGGGTGAAAATAAATGTGCCCTAAGAACGCGAGGGCCAAAAGAGGTCTACTGAGGTAGTCGGCATAGGCAAGATTGTCGTAGTGGCTGCTGACAAGCCCAAGCGACCAAGACCAACTCCTCCTTCACCAAAGGGGGACACCTCGCACTCTGCCCACGTGGGCGAGAAGAGGCCTCCTTCGCCTTATCTATTTGAGCCAGAAGCGAAGAGACAACAAACAATAGGTACATCTAGTATTCTTCGCAGTTCAATTTTGGGTCCAAATGCTCATCCCACTGAGGTTCGCATCTTCAACATGTATGGACTAGATCCTGTATTGTTTAGGCAGTGAACCCCTAATGGATCGCAATCCTCGGAGGTGATGTATGAAAGGAGATCAAAGACCTCGCATGATTCTCCTCTTTCATGGCCTCGCCATTCGGATCCACATGGTTGGTCTGACTCAGATACCGTTCCATATGTGCAGTGYCAGGTGCTGCGGATGATGACTCTCCTTTCTGCGAGGGAACTCTCATGGACTTGACTGCGCCTGGCGAGATTGCCAAGGTCGCACAAGACTAACCTCCTTCTCTAGTTCCCACTAAAGAAGAGGTGGAGGAGCTTCGCAAGCGGGTTGAAGCCCTTAAATTCTTTCCTCCAAAGTTCACCTATGTGGAGGGCCTCAATAAGATTAACTTCGATGAGCTACTGGCTAACCCAAGTGTCGAGCCCCACTAATTTCTTCTCCCCTTGAAAGGCCAGAGAAGCAGATTCATTCGTCGCTTCGCGTCGACGATAACTTCGTCTAAGGCTTGGACAAGTTTGTTGCGAAGAAGCATCCTTCGCTTGTTTCTGCTCTTTTGATTCGAAACTGTACGATAATCAGCCAAGGAATGCGAAACTGGTTCGACACGTGCCCAGATTCGATTTTATCGATRTTGTTGGCGGCTRAATGAGGCGTTGGCTAYCTGATTATGATGGCGCAAGTGTTGTGTGGTTGTTTGCTCGGCGACGAATTCAACCTAGCAAACCCTAAAAACGAATTCAAAAAAAGAAACAGGAAAAACAGAACAAAAAAAATGAAGAAATTAGAAAGATTGAGGATGAAAATTTGAGATAAATTAAGGGAGAATTGAAAAAAGAAAAAAACCTGAGAATTTGGGGCAAATAATTTGAAGAAAACAAAGAAGAAAGATGTAGATTTTTTTGGGGGAGTTCAATCRGAGAAAAAACCTCAAAATAAGAGTTATAAAGAGGGAAACAAAAAAGAGAGTGGGGCCCAGTCACCAGAGAGTCAAAAACTGCTCGRAAACTAGCTTACCATTACCTTAAAATCAAAATGGTAGTAATTTACAATGGTTTTATAAAATGTGGGTAGTTATTTTTAAAAAAATAAATAGTGGGTAGTTATTTCTAAAGTTTTGAAAAATATATATAGAGGGGTGGGATCATGTGAGAACACCTCCTTAGGTGAGAACACTTCTTATGTGAGAACACCTCTATAATTTAGGACATTTGTGACAATTTAGGACATTTTTGCTGTTTAAGACATTTGCACACACAATTTAGGACATTTTGTGATTTAGCACATTCCGTGTACAATTTAGGACGTTTTTTGCGATTTAGGACATTAACGCACACACTTTAGAACATTTTTATGATTTAGGATATTTGTGATTTAAGACATTTGTGTATACAATGTAGGACATTTTTGCAATTTAGGACATTAGCGCATACAATTTAGGACATTTTTATGATTTTGGACATTTTTACGGTTTAGGGCATTATGTATACAATTTAGGACATTCTACCGATTTAGGACATTTAATTTGTGTTTAGAATTTGATATACAAGCATTTTTTTTATTGACAACATTTTTCAACAATTAGGCCTATTAGGAACATTTTGTTTAGGACATTTTTATTTTTATTTACTTTAGAACAGTTACACTCTTTCTCCTCCATCACACCCCACACGGCCACACACACCCACCACAACACCCTGGCCAAGAATTCGTACCTAGATTCACAAAGAAACGACTTCGAAAGTTGCGACGGACTCAAGAGCCTTGAACGCTTATGAGTGATTTGTTTTGTGATTGATTTGTATGACAGAGAGATTATGGAGAGTTTTGAATGAACTTCGTATGTGATTTTTTTAATGTTCAATTAAGCACCGAGAGTTTGTATTTATAAGCATTTTAGAAAAAAGATAGATAAAATATGAAAATCAAACATACGGATAGCCACCGTATATACGGTCCAAAGATCCTATACACGGTTGTGTGAACAGTATATACGGTCAATCTGACTATATATACGGTCATCACAATCGTATATACGGTCACTCTGGACCGTATATATGGTTGTGGCTCGTCAGAGATTCGTGCGTTAATTTTATATTATTCTTTTCGTTCGAGAATTAATATCCGTGTTTTTGCATATAATCTACTATCCAATAACCTTTATCACACTTTTGGATAAATTGGTTGACAAGATTAATCTTTTAGAATATTCCGGATCATTCCTGAATATCGATTTATCTACGAATTTCTGAATTCCTTTATTTTCAAAATCATTTAAAAACTGATTAAAATCATAGAAAATCAAAGAAAAATCAGAAAAAATCTAAAAATACTAGAGAACTTAGAAAATGAGAGAAACAATCCTAGGGAAAATATTCTAAAAAAAAATCCTAAAATAAAGAAAATAAGCCTAAAAAATAGAAAATAATTAAATAATAAAAATAAATACTTTCCGCCTATTTATTGTGCTCTCGGAGTATGATTTCAAACTCAAATTTAATTGGAATTATGGAAATGGATGTGGTTTATGGATGTAACTTATGGATTTTGTCACAACTTCTAGAATCAAATCTATTTCGAGATGTACTTTTCCTCATGCGCTATTCAATTTGGAGAGACACTTTTAGGTGTCTACCGAAGCCCCCCACTTTGGCTAAGTTCGAGAGAAGCTGTTCTTGTAAGACGAAAGTCAAGATTCGATTCGGGCGGAGGATAACTCAGACGTTCTACGATCTTGAGTTACCCTTTTGCTCGGTACATGCAAACTACATTTAGTGTTTACTTGTTATCAGCCCCATGCGGCTGTAATCCCTCGGAAGCGCCTAGATCCTTGGCGGTCTTTCTCCTATGACTAATCTTGGCTTTACAGGAAAGAGATTTGTAGATGATGTATAAATCTCCCTTCGGTAAGTATAAAACCTCATGTCTCTCTTCGCTAGTAGAAGCCTAGGGTGCCAATCATGTGTGTGAATCTCCTCCGTTAGAAAAACCTCTGAATGTCTCCCCTTGGGCTAGTAGAAGCTCAGGGGCGACAATGCGGTGTGAATATCCTTCGGTTAGTAGGAACTCCAGATGTCTCCCTTTAGCTAGTAGAAGGCTAGAGGCGCCAACGTGTCCTTGTGAATATCCTTCGGTTAGTAGAATTCCTTCGAATGTCTCCCTTCGGCTAGTAGAGCCTAGGGTGCTTAATGTGAATATCCTTCGGTTAGTAGAAACCTCCAGATGTCATCTCCCTCTCCGCTATAGAATCCTAAAGGCGCCAATGATGCGTAAATATCTTCGATTAGAAGAAATTGATAAGTGACAAAAATGGTCACATTGAGGCACTTATTCCTTCTTTATTTTGGCCATTTGTGTGTTTTCAATATCATTTCACACCTTTTTGTTAGATTGTAACTTTTGCCTTCTTTCTGTACGTTTTTGAACTCCGAGACGGAGTCCATTCTATTGGGGGGAGAGTTCCACAAATGCGTCACACTTTGTCGCTTGGTTGCATATATTCTTTTATATTGTACATATTGTATATTGGTTTTGTATTATATTGTTTTATGTGTTTGGAGTTGGTTTTGCTTATGGGGGCGCTAGCTTGATTGTGAGCCCAGTTTGGGGCTCTTGTGCCATAATATGTTTGGAAGCGGCTTTGTAAGTTTCCTCTAACTCCATCTCTTTATTTATTGTTTAATTATGTGGCTAGATTCTAGTTTTTTTTTTATACTTGGAGATACCATTCTTGGGATTATGTGCTCTGCGGCGTCGTAGGTTGTCCCTACGGCGTTTTTACATTTGTTTGCACGACGCGTTGTTGGATTTCCCCTTGAGTTATTTGTAGGTGTCCTTGACTTCGGTCAAGTTGATTTGATTTGATAAGGGATGATAAGGATTGTAGTGAATTTGTATCTCCAAGTTTTGTTCCTTTTCCTAGGATTCTTGCTATTTATGTTGTGCTTGTAATATGGTGTGTGCTGCTTTTGGTTTTTGGGTGCAAAGTTGGAAAAAATCACAAAAAACGAAGAATCCCAAAAAGGCCAAAAAAGATTCTCTTTCCTTTTCTTTTCTTTTTCCTTTCTTTTCTTTCCTTTTATTTTTCTTTCTTTTGGTTTTCAAGGCACAAGTGGTAAATTATGTTTTTTGTGATGGGGATTTAGATTATGGCATGAGATTCGAGTTTTAAGCAACTCAATTTCTCGAACTAAGTAAGAGTCTAAAAAAGGATCTAATTTTCAAAGGTCACTATCTTTTCAAAATCCGAGTCATGAAATCTCTAGCTGGATTCTTTTGAATTGGCACGCCTTTCAATTTAAAGCAACCACTGTGATTCTTCTAGGTGGCGCAGCATCTAGCCAAGAGTCGGGAGTAGCTTGGTGCCATGATAGGAAGCCTTGCTTGATGATTTTGTGCTTATTTGCAGACCTTTGTGAGTTGTGCTGAAATCCTTTTAGAGCCAAGAGGACATACAAGTTCAAAATTCCACAAATTGAGAGTTTGCACTAGAAATCTCCTTTTAACTATTTGTTAGTGACTTTTCGAGATCATGACCGAACTTTACTTGAGGAGGATAAGGAATTCATTTCGGGTTTTGGGTTCAAAATTATTTGTCCTTTTTTCATTTACCTTTTTATTTCTTTTTCCACATACGTATTTGGGAACAATTTTGGGTTTTTGTTTACCTTTAGACACCCTTTGAGCTTACCTATCCTTGTTAGCCACGTTACATGCCTCTTAGCAAAATTTTCATATGTTTTGACCCTTAGAAGACAAGTGAAGAGTGGTTGTTGAGTTTGTGTAAGGCTATGTGTATAAAGCCTCAAAGTGTTGTAAATTGTGTAGGTGAAATGCAATAGTATTGCAAAGTGTATTCCCAAGTGCATTGCCAAAAAAAAAACAGAAAAATTCCAAAAATATGCCCTTTGTGAAAAATAATTCAAGTATAGTGTTTTGTGTGGGAGAAAGCAAGTGTGCTATAAACTTGCCTCCCAAGTGTGTGAGTATTGTGAAGTGGGGCACCTCCATCCCCAAAAGTTTGGTTTTGTGTTTGTACTTCACTTGTATAGGGATACCACCACAAGCCAAATACATTTGTCCACACCCATCCTTTAGCCAATACATTACAACTCGGAAAGTCCTTTGACCTTGACAGTTGAGTCACAAAAGGTGGAGGGAGTCGCAATTTCTCATTTTGGATGTCTAGTGCAATGTGCTAAAACCTCACTCTTGAAATATCTCTATGATAATCTTTGAGCTCTTCCTTTGAGCTTTGTGTTGTCACCAAGCTTGGTCTACTTGAGGCCAAGGAGGGTCGCTTTGGAGAGAGGAAGAGAGTAGAATGACTTGATTTATTGCAAGCTTTAAAAGTTGCACACAATTTGTGATATCTATTTAACTCTTCTTTGAGTTCAAGTTGGGGGGGACATCCTTTCTCCTTATTAGCATCCCTTAAGTCCAAGGAATCCAATCCAAATCACACTTTTGTTTCTCTTTCTTTTTTTTGGTTCTTTTTCTTGTGTTCTTTGTGTTTTTAAAAACCTTTGCCTTGATTTCTTCTTATTTATGGAGTTGTGGGTCTTCTCTTAGGAAACCCTCAC
>SNQN01004079.1:31660-54822 GCA_008642245.1 Bassia scoparia
CTTAGCTAGTCTTAGTTCAATTTCACCCTTTCAAAGTATGTTTACTTCCCAAGCTAGTGTAGTTTTGATTTAGACACTTTTTGTTACCTTGCCAGAGGATCGACCCCTTACTTACTACTATACTTAGGTATAGTTAGTAGTATCGGATTATAAATTGTAATTTTGAGAGCACCCGGTTAGGTTTTAGYCCAACGACCCTTTCCGGGCCCTTCAGAAATCTCTGAATGTCTCCCTTTGGCTAGTAGAAGCCTAGGGGCGCCAATGATGTGTAAATATCCTTCGGTTAGTAGAAACCTCTGAATGTCTCCCTTTGGCTAGTAGAAGCCTAGGGGCACCAATGATGTGTAAATATCCTTCAGTTAGTAGAAACCTCTGGATGTCTCCCTTCGGCTAGCAGAAGCCTAGGAGCGCCAATGATATGTGTGAATATCCATCGATTAGTAGAAACCTCCGGATGTCTTCCTTCGGCTAGTAGAAGTGTTGTGCTTGACGTTGCATAGACAAAGGTAAGGTTGTAAGACTTGGAATGTGTTTGTTTAAGAATCTAATACTGACTTTTTGATGATTCAATGATCATGTAACATGATCAATGGTCATGTAATATGCTTTGTGGAGTACTTTTCACCTCATAGCGACCTTGAAATTGTGTCTTAAAGGTCATATATGTGATGTTTTGGCTTGAAATGTATGAAATTGGGTCGAATTGGGTTATGAACGCTCTTAAATCATGGATTGAACTTGTTTGCAGGATTTCTGATTCCTCAAATGATACATAAGGAGTTGATTCCATTGTTCCTCGTTCCAGTCGTAAGAACAAGTAAATTGCCTGGTTGGATACGAGAGTTGCTAGACCAGGCTCTAGAGTCTAAGTGGCATGCTACTCATTCTTTACCTCTTGATTTCACTAGAGTAAGACTCCTTTGCTTTGTCTTTTGCTTCGCCTTTTGATTCTTGTTCATTCTTTTTGGGTGACTTAACATTTGTGATGTCATAGTTCAACCGTGTTGGATCAGAGCGTATACTCAGGCTCGTGGATTCTTTGAAGTGGAAACCTCCTTAGCGAAGTCGTCATTTTGTAGGAGTGTGCCCTCGTTGCACCCTACGTCGTACGTCGATTTTGAATTGATAGATCCCGCACGTGAATGCGTTAGGGTGTGTTGTCGATAGACGGGATCGCCACYGTGCCTATACAGGTTAATTACGTACGCCCGAAACATTGGTGCCAAACTAATGGCCCCACTRTTTGGTCTGGTAACAAAAGTTTAGGTTCGGGGACATGGTACGGAAAAGATCTTTGACCCAATCCGCCCGCATGTAGCGGCCTCTACTCGGTCTCATTGCAGTTCCATAAATCATAATCATTAAATTCAAAGAGCCTATCGATTTGATCTTAGAAAACGCACTAAAAGCAATACAAGAGTTGATTTCTATTAAGCATGCATCGACCACTTCGAATTAATCAAATTAATATGGTGCCTAAAATCCGTTCGTCCATAATTAATCTGAATTTATTGTGATTCAAACAAATTTCGATCTTGATTAAAAAATCGAAAGAGTCATAGGCACAAACATAAAAAATAATATAAATAGAAATCGAAATTCAAATATATATGAATTTACTTACCTTGTATCGCTACCAAAGCAAAAGAAAACAAAGCAAGGTTAGAGTATCAAAAGCTTTGCTTCCAATTGAATCGCTTATCACAATAAAATAAAAGAAATCGTTTTAGCATTGACAATTACAATTAAAAACCAATTGTTGAAGGTTTCCCAAGAGTACTCAAGAGGGGGGGGGGGGTGAATTGAGTACCCAATAAATTTTTCGATTTGCTAGTGTTCTAGTCAGATAGACTAGTTGTAACTGGTCTTGCGCAGGCGGAATATTCGTTAAGCAGTTAGTAGAACAGTTATCGAGCATAATGATGGATTTCATACGAGATTAGAGGTTCACCCAACTTTGGGCTACGTCTCCCTAACCTAGTTACTTATTTATTAATTCTAGCTTGTGAATGAATAATAGCTACCCTCACCTTCAATGGTATGAAAACTCTCACACAAAGAAACCACATCAACCCAAGTGTGCTATTTCGCACTTGACTCACAAGCACTCGCATTGAACTCTTCAAATGCTACCCGATCAACAACCCCTTGTTGATGACCCAATACAAAATCTTTTCTCTCAAATAACTCTCACTAAGAGCGTACAAGAGTAAATTAATGCTCAATAATATGCACTTCGTATGATCTATGCTGCTTGATGTATAGCTAAGGACTTTTTCTTCTCTCAAGAATAACTCTTTAAAGTCGCGGAGAGAAATCAAGTGTAAGAGTTGTATACTTTGTGAATAATTTATAGGCAAGAGCCTTGCCAATTGTCATAGTCGAACCTATAATATGCAGATCATTTGTTTCAAAAAATCCACGACATATTTTAGGAAAAGTTTACCAGATATTATTTTAATGCAAGATAAATAATATCTAGTTAACTTATCTCGACAAAATCAATTACACCATTTTTCCAAGTAAATACTCTTACCGATCATTTGAAGTTTTCAAAATTCTTTCTTAAGGAAGTCTTCAAACACATTTTCTTGCTCGGCAGGTGAAATAGAGTTGTGAGAACAGTAAGAACTGTTCTTGCCACTGGTAGTGTTGAAGCCAAACTAACCAACTGGTCTAGTTGTCTTCAACTCTACAAGAAGGATACATAATTTGTCCATAAATAGATATCAAGCAATCAACCCATACTCAGCATTTATACAATATAAAGACTTAGGTCTAATCCTAGAACTAATCTTCAATATTCTTCAATCCATCTTTCCCATAAGCTTCACTTGATCTTCTTTTCAACTGTGGAATGTTTACGAGATTAATCGAAGGACCTTCTTGCTTCAGAGAGTTTGGAAAACTGTTGCTAACACATAGAACAATTTGAACATATCACTTGTTGCATACATGTCATTTCTTTCAAAGTGACCAAGACAGTTTTCTCAACCTGTTTAAGACAGCCCTGTATTCATCCCGACAGTGTGCTGTTCTTGCAACTGTTTGGTCATCACTACTCAAACATTAAGGGACTCACATTTCCCCTTTTTTGATGATGAACCCTGTGAGAAGTTCCTACAAACAACAAGTTATACTACAACAACGAAATCAACCAGATAGACTATTTTGGATCTTTTTCAAATTTTCAATTTTTTTGATTTTTTCCGACTCTACAGTGAAACAAGCCAAACTAAATTGGTTACTTCTATAAAGGCAAGAAAACTAATTAAAATAGCAACTCATTCTAATCTACGCTAGAATTAAGGCTTCCAGATACTTCTGACATTTCCCTTTTTGGCATCATTAAAAAAGTAACTCAAGGATAGCAAGGCATGCACTAAAACTATTGTTTTTTATCCAAACAGTAGCATCAACCACTAATTCATATCCACATATCTGCATAAGCCTGCGTTATTTCAAACATTTCACAATCGCCAAAACAAAGCATAACAGGGCAGAGCAGTAGTTCAGTAGAGTTAAAAACGTTAAACCAAATTTACATTCAAGAATCGTCCTGTAAAATGATTAGGAAAACAGATACAAAACATTCAATAGATAGGGGAGGGGGACAGAAGGGCTAGAACAGATCCAATCATTCATCATCATCGTCCTCTTCATCCTCCATACCGTCCTCAAGAGCATCAGGATCATCGGCATCACAGCATCTTCTCTCAACATCATCCCTCTCTTCTTCTCTGGCTTCATCAGTAGGGAGTTGGTGGATTCCTAGGTCGTCTCCTCATTATTCTCAGACTCGGCAATCCCAACTGACTCCTTAACCCTCAAAACGATGACCAGTAGCAGCAGTAGATGTTTGGTCCAGCAGTAAGCAGCCACAGTAGCCCGAACAGTTGGAGTGGTCTCAACATTCTGACCAGTACCAGTGACTACCTATTCTGCCTGTTTCCCTCCACTTTTCAACTTGCGACGCCAATCTCTGTTCATTCACTTTTCCTCTAAACTCCTTGCCTTCTGTGAAGGATGTGGTCAAGCCCTGCACTAAAGACACGCAATTGAGAGAGTGTTATGGTCCTGCTTCTCTTTTTATACATATAGTGGGGTGAGATCAGTAGATGTACTGGTCTCCGCCACCTTTCTCTTTTTAGTGGCAGGGGTAGGAGCTTTTAGCCGAGTTCTTTGACCAACAAAGCACAGTTGTCATCATGGATATCAATCCCTTTTTGGCGCAGAATTTCATAGAGAATTTCTGGAGCGGGATAGTTGTTCCATCAAAGACAAATCCTTCATTCATGAGAATTCCAGAGATAAGGGCTCCATGAGGGCTAGAGAGTGTGAGGGTGAGGTTTGCAAAGCCCATCATATGCAATATCATTTAGGTGCAGGCAAGGTTTATCTTGATGTTTTTTCAGGCATGAGGTATATTAAGACCATGTCCATAATTCTAACTTGAACCCCTAACCTGTGATTGGAATCAACACTTTACTGGCAGATAGATATGAAGACCTAATACAGGTTCCTTCAGACTAGTGGACTTAAACCCTCCCTGGTCTAATCACCGTTCCCAAACAAAAACTTCATTATCTTCATCTTGGACCTACACCAGAACAGTGGGCCAACATCTGGAACTGTACCATAATACCCATCCCTAGGTACTTTCATGAAATTTTGCAACGACGCATTAGACACTTTCACACTTTACCATTCACAGTACTACAAACTACCATCAGCTATTGAACAGATTATCATAAAACTCCTTAACAGGTTAACATATGCCTTTTTCCACATCACAAATGTAACTTAACCAACCTTAAACTCTAAGTCTGTTCACTTCAAGCAATGCAAGGAATATCCCAATAACCAGGCTCCAACCACAACCAGCACTAACATTTTCTTGAAGGCTGAACAGTAGCAAGGAGAAGCCAATTTTTCCTTAACCAGTAGATTGTTCTGCTTCATCACTTTTTTCCTTCTCCTTGATTTTTGAGCTAGCATGCCCTAGTTGCCTTCCCAACGACGCATACAACATCATCCTCATCATCTTTGTCTCCCTTCTCCTCATTATGCTTCTGGCTGCAGGCTTAAGAATTTCCGATCCCAAGAACCTCAGTAGGTCCTATAGCAACTGACTTGTTCCCCTTAAGATCTCAACCAAAGGCAGGGTTTGATTCTGACTAGGGTTTTTTGATCGAAGGGTGTAAAGAATCGATTCAGTTGGGGTTAAGGTTAGGTTTGAAGAAGATTGGTTGGGCCTTAGTGTGGAGGTGAGATGTTTTGGGGTGGTGGTGGTGAAAATTGTGGGTTGACTTTTGTGGTGGTGAGAGGAATTTGTGGGTTGAATGCGGTTGTGATGGAGTTGCATGGGAGTTTGAGTGGTGGATGTCTGAGTAAGCCATGCTTCGGGTGGACGTGAACCAGTGGTAAGTGAGCAGAGGCAATTGTGACGGTGGTGTTGATGGTGTTGTCTGAGTGATCAGTGAACAATGGCTTCGCGACTCGCAGCTGTACTCTTACCCTTTCCATTCTTTCCCAAATGAAGCTTTCTTCCCTCCCATTGTACTAGAATTTTCAATCAAATGCACAGAAACCGAGAATTGATGAACTCGAGAGAGAAATAGAGACGACTTTTCGAGAGCCGATGTGACTTGATAGATCAGGAGATAAAAAATAAAAGGGGAAGCAATTATATATATATATACTATGTGAAGATCAAAGAAGAAGTTATGGAAAGAGAGATGAATTGCAGTTAAGTAGAAGAAGGAAGTGTGAGGGAAATAACTCCCATATAATGCAACTCAACTTACCAATGATGACATGGAAACCGGTTATGGAACTATTTCATTACCTTCGATTTTGCGCCAAAATTTCGAATTTGAACTGTAAAATATACAACTGGCCACAGATTGGGATACTTGATTAATTCTTTCCTAAACACTTTGAGTATTTGGCAAGAACATATACGTGGAATCTGCTGTTCACTACTAAAAAACCTATCGTGTCCCCTATAAATGGCCTATCATGCTAATTTGGGGGGACGCGTAGCCACGATCAATAGGTTACTTTCACTATTGCGTCCTGTCCCAAGGAACGCGTTAGGTATGCATACACACGGCTCAATTGCTAAGAGGGAACGATAGCCTTAGGTTAAGATGACCTTAGGTGGCCTAATTATGTGTCCAAGGATACATTAGAAGGGGACACATTAGGTAACTAACATGTCCCAACAGTAATAATAACGGGACGCGTTAGGTATACTAATGTGTCAAACGTTACATAAGAGGGAGACGATAACGTACCTACTGCAATGTTACCATAAGGAGGGACACATTAAGGTAGGCTAACGTGTCACATTACATAAGGAGGGACACACTAGGTAACCTAACAGTGTCAAATGTTACATAAGAAGGGACAAGTTAGGTCTAGTCTGTCTCCCCACCGTTACATAAGAGGGACACGTTAGGTTACTAAGTGTCCCAACGTTAATAAGACAAAAGGGACAACGTTAGGTACCTTAACGTGTCAAAGTTCATAAGTGGGAGGACCTAACGTGTCCAATCGTTACATATAGAAGGGACACGTTAGGTTACCTAACGTGCCCAATGTTACATAGAACGTTAAGGTACCTAACGTGTCCCAACGTTACATTAAATAGGGAGAAGATTAGTACCTAATGTGCCACCGTTACAATAAGAAGGGAACATAGGTACCTAATGTGTCCAACGTTACATAAAAGCGACCGTTAGGTAGGACACTAATATGTCCAATGTTAGCTAAGAGGGGACAACGTTTAGGTAAGCTAACCCGTGTCCAATGTGTCAGCATTACAAATAGAGGACAGTTTAGTATATGCTAATGTGTCCAATGTTTACAAAATCGCGATGCATTAGGATATAATTTTATTTTATAATAAATCATAATCGATGTTACTTACAATATATAAAAATCAAAATATCTAAATAATTATAAAAATATTCCAAATACCATAATATATTTGGATTCCGTACATTGGTATCATTACAACTTATCTTACAATATTACAACATCATTCATGCTTTTCTTTGACACTATTCAAATACCTTTTCTCTTATCTGTATAAATAAGAATACAACTACACAACAAAATATTGGACAATAAGCATAGCTAGCCTCAAACAACAGTGCAGCTCGGTACCGACGGTGGTTTCACTGCACTCAAGGACTACCGCATATAATTAGCTATACATGAGCATGCAAATATATATTCATTAGTCAGAACAAAATACTATACTTGATCATGTATAACCAAGTAGCAGCTCGGTACGACGGTGGTTGCACTGCACTCAAAGGACTACCGCATTAATAGTATAAAATGAGCAATGCATATATAATTCATTAGTCAAGAACAAAATAAGATACTTGATCAATCGTATAACAAGTATAATTTAAACCAAGTCTTAGTCAAGAATACTCAAATGCATTACGTCAAGAAATGAAATAATTCTGAACTCATCAGTCAAGTATGATCATACTGAATTACACATTGACACAGATCAGTGTTTTAATTATACAGTACAATCATAAACTCGAAATACATGTATAGTTCTACACTACTTGTGAGATGATTGATTATATGTTCTTTATCTGTGTATTTTGTCACTTGTAACTATCGTTTCAGTTTATTCCTGATATGTTGGAGCTATGCAAATTACCACCTTTCTTCCCGCTGTCATCTGAGTTTAATGTTGTTGATGGATGAATTGATTATAGTGCTGAATTTTATTGCCAAACATTGAATTATACTACGACCTTAGTTTTTATTTCAGGAATTTATACTCTGCTAAATTTACATGTTTCTTAGCTAGCTAACAATCTGACATCGACTTAGCTATACAAAATTATAGAACAATAGCCACAAGTTTTAATCCTTCAAGGCAAAAATTTTTCCGGATTTTGAAATTTTATCCAAGATTCATAATTTAATAATGCGAAAATTCCAATCAAATTCACTAGTATTTTATAGCACATCATACTTGAAATAAATCTAATAGTCCTAAAAATATTTTATAACAAATGAAACCAGCTTACCCATTACGACAATTGAAACATGCCAACAACTTATATGTCAGATCAAATATAACGGAGTTTTTTGTAGATAGTATGGAAGGATTGAAGAACCTTAGCTGTTAGCTCTAACAGTGTTTCCTCTGCGACTAAGTTTTTAACTCAAGTCTCATACCAGAAATTCAATACTCTAAAAAAAATCTATACTTTAGTAGGCACTTCATAATGAAATAAAAATGAAAGATCTTAAAATTATGGCCACTGTGTAACAACTTCAAACGATATGAATGGCCCCTATAGCTGAGTGTGCCTAAAAAGCTGAACTATCCAAGGAAAGTGCTGACACCTGGATTTATTACTTCTTCTCCATCATAATATATGTGAGACATTTTGGGTTATGATATTTTACCTTCAGGTGTGCTGGTTCAAATAAGTAACCTTAGCAGGATAATGCCGAAGAATTATCCATCAACCACATTTAAAATCAAAACAAATAAAACAACAATAACAACAACAATATTAAATAATATTAATTATCATACACAACACAATAAATAGAATTATTATTCTAAAAGCTTCAAAGGGCATTCCCTCTGATTCGGATAGTATATTGACTATCCCAGAATCCGCAAGCAACAATGCATGAATCAGCATAAGATTGCTGCAAGACAAGAAAATTAGGTAAGTAATGAAAAATACAGAATATCTCGAGTAAGGCCCCAAAGTTCACGCACTGCAGAAATCTATCAATTCGTGATGGAATCTCCCAGAACATATGGACGCAAAACAACAATCATGTAGTTCACACAGAAAAAAGCAATGAGAATTGCAAACATGAAACCAAGTTTCAAGTTTTAAAATAACGACCTAGCAAAAAATTAAAAAAAAAAAAACTTGTTCTTAACAAACAAAGAGAACTATCTACGCAGTTTTCCGCTCAATTGGAAGCCCAAGGCTTACCCAACATCATGTTTTTCATGACATAAACAAATGGGTGTAAGAAAATAAATAGAATATAACTCTACCAAATTCAATTGTTAGGAATTGTTAAGCGAATTTATAATTCATTAACTTACCAAAAAAATTCAGAAATAATTTCTAATAATTCTAATAATTCATCAACAAATAATTCAAGGTTTCTAAATTTCTAATAATTCTCAAAATTTGATCAACAAATAATTCAGTGGTTTTCTAAACAATAATTAGAAAAGGAAAATAAACAACCTAGAATGTGGACTAAGAACAACATAGACGAAGACGGTGGTGGTGGAGAAACGGTGGTGAGGGGGCGAAAGAACGACGAGCAAACGGAGACGACTATTGCTCAAAATTGCGGAGGGACGGCGGTGGCGAACAGCTTTGGCGAGTGACGAATGTAAGGTGAACATCTTTGGAGAGTAACGGCGGTGGACGAGCATCTCTGCGAGGGTTGTTCGAGTGAGGAAGAAAGCACGGCGTGAGAGATAATTGATGAAGAACATGATTTTTTTGGGCTTTAGGGTTTGTCGACGTGATGGTAGAGAGAGAAGGGAGATGTCCGAAGCAATCCGAGCAAAATTATCTCTATTATATAAGGGAAGGGAGGAATAATGGTGTCCTCTTAAAATACGTTTAATACGCTTAATGAAATTAATGTGCCCTAAAGACTATAATACGCCTTAACTAAAAAAAGTTATAAATTGATGTGTTAGAGTATTCTTTTCTATTCTATTAACTTCATTGTTCTAATAAAATTGACAATACATTTATGACGTGACTAAACTCAATCTATCACATTTATTTACAATTAATTAAAACATACGAGAAATAATTTTGAGTTAATTAAAATTAATTTAAAAATAATTCAATTAAATAAAATTGTATTGTTATTAGTTTATTCCTGACAAGAAATAATAATAGCAATTAACTATTTTCTTAAACATTTTAATTAATATATTTATAGATATTTTTCATTTAATTGCGATTTTCGTAGTTTAGCACGCATCTGCGTGCATATCAAAACTAAGTGTTTTAAGATGTCAAGTGAATGTTAGTTATTAAATAATTCAATATATATAATTAAATATATATTTATTCATCAAACAACATTAATAAAAGTTTGAAAAATTACACTTAATACTATGAATTGATATATATATTATTATATATTATATATATATATTATATATATATATATATATTATAATATATTATATATATATAATATCCCTCCATTTTTTTTACCTTGACACCATTTCTTTTTTGGGAGTCAAAATTAGTAAACTTTGACCAATTTTTTTGGCAAATTATAATGTCTAAGATAGTCAGTGAGATGTTGGTTAGATTCTTCTTCAATGTATAGTTTTTAATAAAATTTTTATCAATTTTTTTAAACAATCAATTTTTAAAGTTATTAGTAGTCAAAGTTATGTCTTGAAGACTGTGCAAAATGAAATAGTGGGCAAGTAAAAAGAAACGGAAGGAGTATATATATATATATATTATATATTATATATATATAATAGTATATATATATATATCATTATATATATATATATATATTATATGTTCATATGTATACTTATATACGTATATAATACATATATATAACATATATACATATATACATATATATATAACGTATATATATGCTAACATCTGTATAACATATATATATACATACATATATATTATACTATATACATGGGTTGTGTGGTGTGTGTGTTGTGTGTGTGTGTGTGTGTGTGTTGGTGTGGTGTGTGTGTGTGGTGTGTGTGTGTGTGTGTGTGTGTGTGTGTGTGTGTGTGTGTGTGTGTTGTGTGTGTGTGTGTGTGTGTGTGTGGTGTGTGTGTGTGTGTGTGTGTGTGTTGTGTGTGTGTGTGTGTGTGTGTGTGGTGGTTGTGTCGTGTGTGTGGTGTGTGGTGTGTGTGTGTGTGAAATGAATGAATGCTAATTATAATATAAGGAAATTTTTTTTAAAAAAATAGTTTTTTATAATAATGGATATTTGAAATATTGCGATCCGAAAGAATTTTGGATAATTTCGGATATTGAATATCCGGAGCATTTCGGATCGGATATGGATATCAATTTCACGCATTTTCGATTCGGATATCGTCCGAAATCGGTATACACATTACTTATGTGTCGCTTTGTTTAGTTACAGGGACGTGATATACGCATTCACACAATGTGTCCCATGCTATGTTAGACCGCGACACAAATAATTTTATATGTTCGCCTATTATCTTTAGGAGGGATACAATAGGTTTAATGTGTCCCTTGTTTATTTAGAGATGGGAACGATAGCATTTATTCTATCGTGTCATATTATGTTTGAAATGACACAATAACTTTATGTGTCGCATATTATTCTTAGGAGGGATACGTAGGTTTATTGTGTCTATTGTTTATTTAGAAGAGACACGATAGCATTCACCTATTCGTGTCACATAATTATGTTAAGCGACACAATAACTTACGCGTCGCATATTATCTTAGGAGGGATAGCAAATAGGTTTCTGTGTCCTATTTCATTTAGAGGGGCAAGTAAATTTCACGCTATCGTGTCCCAATATATGTTTATAAGTGACACAATAACTTTATTGCGTCGCATATTATCTTTGAGGGGACGCGATTAGGGTGTTGGCAAAAAAATTCAACACCTATTCGTGTCCCATATTAAACGAGGGACGCTATAGTAGGCGTCCATATTTATACATGGGGCACGATATGGGGTTTCACCTTAGGTGTTTTTTGTAGTAGTGTTCTTCCTGTACTGTTACCATTACGCCAAACAGTTCAACCTGTTCCGGGACTTAGTTCACTTCACCTGCTCATCGCTTCAATATGATACGAATAGAATCAAACAAATTATGTGGCATATATACATTAGAGTATACTTAGCCAATCATTGAGGGAAAAACAAAAAGAAGCTTTTTACCTAGTCTAACCAACCTAACAAGACTCTTAACCAACAAAAGTCTCTCTACACAATGGTTTTTGTGAAGAATGTCAGCAAGCTGTCTTCACTTTTACAAAATAGCACTCCACATTAACCTTCTCCCTTATCCTTAAAGGAAGTGGTGTCTGATCGCTCGATTGTGCTTGGTCTTGGAGTGCTGCAACAGGATTCTTGAATGTTAAAGCATTTGTAATTATCAAAGTATTGGACACAATCTAATAATACACAAGTCTTTCAACGACTTTTATCCACAATAACTGAGACAGAATGGCAAGTAGCTATGTATTCAGCTACTGCCTGTGGACAAAGTAATGTATTTTGCTTCTTTTGAACCCAAGAGAATCAACATGATCCCAAGGAAGGTGTGCCATACTGATGTGGCTCTTTTCTATTAACTAGATTTATCCTGCATAATCCGCATAACTGTGTACCTAACCAGTTCAGCTGTACTGCCTCTGGGGTACCACAGACCAGATCATCTGTTCCTACAAGGTACCTGAGATACCTCTTAAAGCCTTCAGTGTGACTCCTTAAGGGTTGCTCTAGAATCGAGCACACAACCCACAGAGAAACATGATGTCAAGCCTGCTAGCTGTAAGGTAAGAAGAGATCCTATCATACTCTGAACAGTGTGGCATCAAAGCCTTTGTTCCTTCATCTGCTCCAGTTTGGATGAAGTAGGAAGGTGTATCGTTACCTTACTGTTCTGGCATAACCATACTTCTTCGTAGTTCCTTCAAGACTTTCTGCTGATGGAATCATGATCCCATCATGCTGTTTTGTTTGATCTGTGCCCAAGGAAGAACTAGTTCCCCCATCAGCTCATCTCGAATTCACTCTACATAGATCCAGCAACTCATAACATAGCATATGATAAGTTGCACAAAAAAAATATGCATGCTACATAAATCTGTACAACTAGTAAATCAGAGCCCCTTGTCTGATGAAGCAGGTCTTGTCACTGTTCCCCTTTTGTAACTATTTTCCATCAGAAGTTAGACAATCTTTCATCCAGCTCTTAGGAGCTTGTTTAAGAAAGACGATAAAAGCCTTGTCCAAACTCTACACATGGTTTGGGAGAAAGATGCATCCTCAAAGCTTGGAGGCTGCTCAACATATACCTCCTCTTTTTTAATAGCCATTCAAGAAGGCTGTCTTGACATCATTGAAACAGTTTGAATTCATGTGAGCAGCAAAACATTAATATTCTTATGGCTTCAAGTCTTTCGCAACAGGTGCAAAGGTCTTCATCATAATCAATCCCTTCCTGCTGATTGTAACCTTGCACACAAGCCTAGCTTTATTTCGAACTATTGTATCCTTAAGGTCATCCAATTTGTTTCTGA
This sequence comes from Bassia scoparia, assembly GCA_008642245.1. Classification (NCBI taxonomy): domain Eukaryota; kingdom Viridiplantae; phylum Streptophyta; class Magnoliopsida; order Caryophyllales; family Amaranthaceae; genus Bassia; species Bassia scoparia. Next base: position 44,992 of record SNQN01004079.1, read on the forward strand.
AGACCCACGAGTACCAATAACTGTTCTATTTCCTTCTGGTCTAGGCTCAAAATGCCCAAAACTATTCTCTGGAACTGGTTAGCTCATTCGCATAGCCAAGACCAATCAGGAATCAGAAGTGCTATTTTATAGTCCCGTGGCGTTCTATACTGACAAAATGAGTAAATTACAAAAGTTTTGATAACAAGATCTTCTAGTTTCGAATCCCCTTATTAATGTCCACTTAAATTTGTTTCTGTTGGATGAGAAGACTGATATTTTGTAACTTTTAAAACCAGTATTCATCTTGTGCGATTTTCTCTAGCATTACACTAGGAACCTTTCCCCCACTTTGATGCACCTGTAAGAGTTATTGTGGGGGATCAGTTTTGCACAGTGTTCTGCTCCTGTTCATTACTGATTCTCAGTGGGGTCAATCAAGTTGTTGTAGTTTACCCTGAGTTACTTACTGTTCACGTGTCCTTCTGTGGATTGTCTTCTTCAGTATCTTCCACAATTGCATTAACCAGACTCTCATCACCATTTTGGTGCTGATGAGTAGTGAGTCTGGTTTCCCTTACCTGTCAGTAGCTTGGAACCAGTGAACTATTCTCCAGTGAACTCCAATAATCAACGAAGTCCAATCTTCAGTAACCTGTGGAATCTCTCGAGAACATGTGGTATGTTCATCAAAAATACATGGACACTCTCCTCAATACACAAGGTCTTTTGTTAGAGCCATGTATGCCTTAACCGTGTGGAGTATCCAAGGAAGACTCCTCATCACTACTAGGGTCGAACTTATCCAATTGTTCTTCCATTTATTATGCACATAACACTTACTATTCCAAAGATTCTCATGTGGCAATATTGGGTTTTTTCTACCTTAGGAGTTATAAGGTGTCTTCTTCAGAATGGGACGAAGGATGCTCTTTCTTAGGATTTAAACATGCTGTACTTACTGCTTCCCTCCCAGAACTCTTAGGGAGACCAATTTTCAATACAAGCTTGTTTTTGGCCAGCTCCTCTAAGGTTTCTGTTTCTTCCTCTCTACCACTCCATTCTGCTGTGGAGTTTCTTGGAGCTGAAAAGTTGTGACTTACAAACGTTGTCCCTAGCAGTAGTTAGTAAAAATAGCATTTCAAATTCAGTACATGATCAGATCTTTACCCGGCAACCAATGACAGTTCAACTGGTTCCTGCACTGTTTTACCACACCCTCGAACTCATCAAATGTCCTCATCTCTGGCAGATAAGAACAGAGTCCCAGTGTATACTTGAATAGTCATCAACATAACACAACATACATGTGTCACTTCTGGCTCTGGACACGCATAGGACCACCAAATCTATATGGATCAGTTCAGTGGTCTGCTTGTACTCGACCTTCTCTTTGGCTTAAAAAGACTGATTTGACATGCTTACCCTTGGCACCTCTAAACTACTCTATCCACTACGTACTTAAGGTTTGGAAGTCCTAACACTAAGTATAGGGTTTTGAGTTTGTTCAAAGTGTCAAGCTAGCATGCCAGATTTTTATGCAGCCACTGATTCTTTTTCAGTGACCGAAGCTCAACATAATGGACTTGTCCTTAGGAATTTGATCAGATATGTGATGTAAACATCATCATACCTCGGTTCTTGGCAAACCAGTTCACCGGGCTTTTTTGATTGCTAACTATGTGAGAAAGATTAGCTTGAACTCGACTCTATTGCCTTTGTCCACACAGTTGGGATATGCTTCCATGAGTATTATTTGCAAGCCCTCAACATAATATACTCATCAATACTTAGGGAAAGAGACGTTTAACCAACCTTACCCTAGGCCAACAATAGTAACCTTATGTTGTCCCCAAAAGTGGACTCTTTCCCCTTCATAGGCTGGCAAGTGAGAGGAACTGTTCCTATGTGTCCTGAATGGTGTCTTGAGAGCAGCCACTGTCAAATACAGTAGGTATCCTCCCTCACTTTAGCCTGCAAAAGCAAATCAAATGTTAGGTTTGGGAACCCACGCAAGATTGGGTCCGATTCATCAATAGTAGGCTGTTCGGGTCTTCCTGACCCAGACCAGCTTGACATCTTACTGTTCCTATCTTTGCTTCTCTTCTGTGAATAGATTCATGAAATTTTTGTGACCACCTTTACCACAGAAATTGCACACATTGCATTCCTGGCAGTCCATACTTCTTCTTGTACTCTTGTATCATGTAGTGGTTCTGGGTGACATTTGGATTGGGCCTCCTGGCAGTGTACGCCTAGACCCAGTACCTCCACTGTTTCCTGCAAGGACAAGACATTGATCTAGATTGCCTCGGCAGTAGTAGTTTATCAACATGTTTTTACTATTTTCAAGTTCTTTGTCTTTGTTTCAAGATCTTCATTAATTGGCATTTCTTTTGTCCATAGATTTAAGTCATTTTTTCAAATTTCCAAATCCATTTAATGCCTTGAAACCTACAGACTCACTTATCTGACTGGACTGTTTGCCTGCCTTTTCTTCAGTTCAATGAATCTCACACACTACGATCACAATATCTGTCTTCATACTATCTATCATCTGACTAATTTCAATATCAGGATGAGTAGGGGAACAGTAGGGGGTGCAGTCTTGGTCTTCGACAATTCCCGTGTGCAAGTTCCTGAACTCATCCATTGTAGTTGAAGCCTTGCAATAGGTCAGTATACTGATACCTTGCTTTAGATTGCTTTTCCCTTTCCTTGGCTGCAGCAAAAGTCGATTGGTTCCTGCTGGGTTTAAACTTAAATCCACCAGTAGAACCAGTTTAAGTCACTTACTTCATCTTCAGAAACACTATTTAGATGAAGTCTTGACTTTAACTGTTCCAAATTCAACTTTTTGCACTTGTCTAGTGTCCACTTCAATTCTGCTTTCTCATTTTTCCAACTGCTACACTTCTGCAAGTGGTCAAACTAGCAGTAGCAATTTCATATTCTCAGTTTTCTTTTTAATAGTCCTTTTTGCCTTCTTTATAGGCATTACTCAGTTACTAAAAACCTGATCAAGCATAGTATCTAAACAATTCAACCAAATTATCCCTATCATATTCTACATATCATTTACGAATTTGAGAGATAGCTACATGTTGAGAACTTGATTCTCTGTCTTGGCATGAAGCATCTATTTGGCCTATGTTCTCCTGAACTGGCTTTTCCTCAACCTGTTCAAGGAAAGCAGTCATAACAGATTTGTTCTGCTGAGGGTCATCTCTTCTCTAATAGACTCAGAGTTACCCCCACAGCAGCACCAAGGTCTCTTTGAAAGCTTTCCTTTTTCCCCCTAAGGATTAGTCCTTGTGAATGTTCCCCTTCTCCAATCTAAAGCACCTGCATTGAAAGTGTTAGACTTAATAAAGTTTACCTTTCATGTTTTTCCTCTGATTCCTGAAGTGGCTTTCGAAGCGTTTTGCATCATGTCTACATATAATCTTCTTTTTCAACTGTTCCTTTAAGTGCCAGGCCCTTAGCTGGTTCCCAGATCTATTTTCATTCTACCTGGAACATCTCATTGTCATGAGGGATCCTATCACTGTTCTAGTGTGAGACGTTAGATCCTTTGCCTCATCATGCAGTCACTTTGCTGTCCAAGCCCTGTAAGGCTACGTAGCATCTTCCTTCCAAGTCCTGCGTCAGTAGGTTCTACCTAAGTGATTTTACATCATTTCTATAGTCATGAGCGCCCAATAACATCCTAATGTTTTCATCTTGTTCATGATTGAAAGCTTCATATTTTGGACATAAGTAAATCAATCTTAGAAACGTTTTACCTCACTGGTACTGCATATAAGCGAGTTCAAGGGTATCAGATTCCTTGGCGATTTGACAAGCAGAGATTCCTGTGGTCTCGTTTTTCTCCTATGGCTGTTGGAGAATAGACTAGCTTCTGCGTTCTTCTCCCACATGTCTTAAAGAGTCGTGCTTGTGTAGTCATCTCCTTCTTGATATAACCACACTGATGCTCGATCTGGCTTGATCACTGCTGGATTATTGACGATTCTTTAACGATCTGACCGCACAACGTCGTAGTCAACTGCCATGATAATGTTCTGGCATTTGTTCTTTCCCAAAGACATAGTTTTCCCATTGCACTTGGGAGACTTGTTGTATACCATGGCTTGGCATCTCGTGAGTACTCATGATTACTTTCTTAGGTGTTATCCGTGAAGAAGCTTGGCCTCTGATACCAATTGGGTTTCGCCAAGAGTACTCAAGAGGGGGGGGGGGGGGGGTGAATTGAGTACTCATAAATTTTTCGATGCTACTATTTCCTATCAGATAGACCAGTTGTACTGGTTCTTCGCAGCGGAATAATTCGTTAAACCACTAGTAGAACAGTTATGAGCAATAATGAAGGACACACGAGATTAACGAGATTCACTACTTTGGGCTACGTCTTCTAACCTAGTTACTTTATTAATTCTACTCTGAATGATTAATAGTAAACCCTCACTCTCTCAATGTATGAACTCTCCACAAAGAACCACCACTCAATCCAAGTGTGCTGATTTGCACTTGAACTCCAGCACTCGCATTGAACTCTCAAATGCTACTCCGATCACCACCCTTTGTTGTGACCACAATAAGAATCTTTTCTCTCAAATAACTCTCATAAGGAGGCGTACAAGAGTTAATTTATGGCTCAATATATGCACTCATATGGATTTTATGTGCTTTTATGTAAAGCTAAGGACTTTTCTTCTCTCAAGAATACCTCTTTAAAGCCTGGAGAGAAAATCAAGTTGTAAGAGTGGTCATATACTTTGGAATTTATGACAGAGCTTTGCATTGATCATAGATCAAACCCTATATATGCCGAAGATTATTTGTTTTCAAAAATCCAGCAACATATTTTAGGAACAGTTTAACAAGATATTATTTGCAGATAAAATAATATTAGTTACTTATCTCGACAAAATCAATTACAGAACCATATTCCAAGTAAATACTCTTAACAGTCTCTTGAAGTTTCCAAATTCTTTTTAGGAACGTCCTCAAACACCGTTTACTTGGCTCGACAAGGTGATCAGCGTTGTGAGACAGTAGAATGTTCATTCCAACGGTAGTGTTGAAGCCTAACTACCAAACTGGTCTAGTTGTCTTCAAACTCTCTACAGAGAAAATCAGCATAATTTGTCCATCAATAATACAGCAATCAACGATACTCATGCATTATACAATATAAAGACTTTTAGTCCTAATCCTAAAACTAATCTTCATATTCTTCATACATCTTCAAGCTTGCCCTTGATCTTCCTTTTCAACTTGGAACGTTTACGAGATAACGTCGAACGTTCGACCTTCTTGCTCAAGAGTTGGAAAAAACTGTATGCTAAACACATAGAACAATTTAAACATATAACTTGTTATCCCCCCCCACGCATCCATGTCACTTTCTTCTTTCAAGTGACGCAAGACAGCTTTCTCAACTGTTTTTTAGACCAACTGTATTCATCCGACTAGTGTGCTGTTTTGCAACTGTTTGTCATACTCAAACACTAAGGACTACATTAATGATAATAAACTATTGAAACGAAGAATTTCAATAATGAAAACCAAAAAGCAAACAAAATTCAATGTATTAATGTTAACAAATTAAAAAAAGAAGAGAGAAGAGTTTGATTGAATAGCTTAAATTAATAACCTAAATCCGCAAGATAGAATCCGAAGTGGATGAATTCGAGGGACTTTGATTCAAATTTAGAGAGGTTTTTGAGAGGCTTTGAATTTGCACTTTGATAGATGATTTTTTCGTTGATTGAATATGTTTTTTCCTTCATTTATTATTGACTTTTTGTTGATTTTCGTTATAGGGTTGCTGATTTTGTCCTCTAAGATAGCTTGATCTTGGCCTTGCACGAGCTTCTTGTCGTTCTCATCAAAGAAGGTACACTTCATGAGGTTTTCCAATTTCTGCCGTTGTTTTACATCTGAAAGGGATTTGTTTACATTCTTAGGGATTTTTTGTGTCAATGATTATTGATTACTGATATCATCTTGCTTTCCGGAATTGCATGATATTCGACATTGTGGTACGGCTCCAGAGGTTTCTGCTCGACGCTACACATTATCCTGTGTGTTGAGATGTGGTCTGTGGGTTGTAATATTTGGTATGGTCTTGTGTTTTTGATATCTTGTTCGTTTTTTGTGTGTCCTGCTTGTATGTATTTAATTGCCGGGGGCAACTCGAACCATATAATGTTGTGTATTTTTTCGATATTATCAAGCTGAGCTAGTGACAATCAAGCTCTCTTCTATGGAAGATTTTGAGCTGCAGCAACTCCTCCACATTTATCCAGGTCTGCTGCACTACTGTCTTCAATTCAATTACGAAGTTGCGATTCAGCCGTGATAGGGAACTCCTTTCAAGTTCACTCTTGGCTCAAGGTTTGCCTCTTTTCTCTTTCAAATTGTGATTAGATGTGAATTTTTTGAATTTGGAAATTATGTCGTGTTTGAATTGAGATGATTATTTTGTTTATGTTCTGGAGTGTTTTTTTAGGTTTGATAAGTATTGTTCATCTATCTTTTCACGGATGTTTGAAATTTCTAATGTTGGTAGTGAAGTCCGCACGATTAAGATTCGTATGTCAATTAAGGTCTTGAGTTTTATATTTGAAGACTTTAATCTTACTTTGCGCTGTATTCATTTTGCACTAGTAGACAAAATCATCAAGTGGGGTTATTTACGGGTAAAGCTGGGGTTTTTAACCCCAGTTTGAGCTTGGCGCTTTTGACAAAGCTGGTTCAAATAACCCCAGCTTTTGACTTCACGAAGCTGGGGTTTTAACTAAAAACCCGCAGCTTTTGTGAAGTCCAAAAGCTGAGGTTTTTACACTAAACCCAGCTTTTGAGTATTTTTTTTTAAAAAAAATTGCAAATTTATATAACATGCTATATTTTTTTATAAAAACCTGCTATATTTCCAATTAGTGTTACAATTGAAAAATTTACACATTATGTTCACACAAAAAATTATATTCTAAACTTTAATCAATCCAAAACGAGTTATCTCAGATCCTCAAAACAAAAAATCGACTATATAAAAACGCGTGGTAGCTGCCGTTGTAATTGTTGCTGTCTCTCTGCTGCTGGCTACTGCATACCAATGCTGCTTGGATGACTTCTGCTAGCTGCTGCTGTGGGCTCAGAACCCAAGCAGGCTCTGTTGGTGAGTCAACTTGCTGTTACTGAGTAGAAAATTGTGAATGAGGAGGATATTTATGAAACCTTAACCAGCCTTGCAATGAGCCACTCAACGCTTGCAATGCCTATACTTGGAAAGACTGGCACTTATTGAAACTATTGCCAAACTAAACAGAAGGATTTATCACCAAAAAGAACGCCAACAATATTATTTTTGTCAGCAGTTATGCAAGCCTTGTTTGGATTTAGCAACTTCACTTAAGATGTGGACTAGAGAGTTATCGAAACCATTTTTTTGCAATGCTGATTACTAACAATTATAAGCACAATGCACATCTAATAACCCAGTGCAGATGACAGACGAGAACAGGACACTTTTTAATGAAATGCTCGGTAATAACTAACCTATTGACCAAAATAAATTCTTGGCATGGAGAATAACACATTCGGTCCGATATTCTCAGACAAGGAGAATAAACATGAAGATGGTAAATAGGCCAGCACAGTTATGAAGGCTAACATGCTTAATTGTTAGAATTTCTGCAGACCCAAGCCCAATTTTTTGTTGGTGATTTTACACATGACCTAGCTCATATGCAATCGCTATAGAATTTATCAAAGAATGTGCAGGCTTACATGATATATTATGATAGTTACCCCCCCAACAACACAAAAAAAAGAACGTCGCAAAGAGAATTAAGCAAACATAATCTATTCCACCATGGACACACGGAGTAAATCTGCCCGCACCCGTCCTTACCAATTTATATCATTTAATAGCTGGTAATGTAAGAAATGTAAGATACAGATCCTAGAATCTAGGATGCATAAAACATATATATGACAGTGAAGATATATTCCAGAAATTAACATTCAAGAACTGATTTGGACTTTATGCCTTCTTGTAGTGATATTGCCTGTGCATCCAGCCAGTTTTGAAAACTGCAGATTTAACACTTCTATTTTTATACATGGTAGAACCTCATCTCTTTACCATCATCGAACTAACATTTTGGCATCAACGCAAAAGCACCCAATATGGAAACAACCTCATCTCTCTATAACCATCATTGATTATACTGTTCTAATACAAAGGAGGTCAAAATTTGCAAACAAGATGTATGCCAAACACATCATTATAAATTATAATCAACAATAAACCTGACACCGTACCATATCAATGGCTATCATAAATCAGAAATAACAGTACAACTTATCAAGCACTTATGGATGACAAAAATTTAGTCTACCTTCTGGAAAATAATAATCCCTCATCAAATAAACTTTGTTGCAAGGCAGGGTCCAAATTCTGGACAACATTCAAATAAGAATCAGACCCAAAAATTCCAAACAACACAAATAGATTTAACACAAAAAAATACCAATTCAACAACTTCCATTTTCGTATTCAGTCATTAAACCAACATTAAACAAAATTCAACCAAAATAAATGACAAAAGCGAAAATCAACCTTTTAGACCTAGACTCATCTTTGCTTTTTTCGTTCTAAATCTTCTTCTCTCCCTCTTTGATCTTGCAATTACAACGACAAAACAGGAGACAATGATTGGTTACTTGATTAGGACCGATTTGAATAGCAAGTGGCTTCATTTCTAACAATCACTATAGTTTCCTCAAATCTAATCACAAACATCTTTGAGGCATCAATAATTGAATAGGCCAAAATTTAGTTCAAAATTACAACTTACAAACTTCAGAACCAACAATCAAAGGATTCACAACACACTGCAAATAAAAATTACAAAATCAAACCTAATCCTTATTTATCATCAAAACACTGAAGAATTCCATAAATTAAAACCCTAACATATAACTACAGCCAACGCCGAGAGGGAGGAGCAGGGCGGCAAAGCAGACGAGGGAGGGGCAAAAGCGGCGCGCCTGGGGAACAGCGTGAATTGCGAGGGTGTTTGCGAGGAATTGGGGGAAAGGGGCGGAGAGCAATGTTGTGAGAGCAAAAGGGAGACGGCGACGTTTGTGTGGCGGGGTGGCGTTGGTTCGCGACCGTCGATTAGCCTGGGTTGCTGGTCAGCGATAAAAGGGTTGAGGGTGAGGAGTGTATACGAATTGAGTGAGCTTTTGAAGTTTTTGGTTTTGTTTGGTGAGCTTTAGTATGCGTGTTTATTAGCAGTAGTGTTATTTATTTTATTTTTTTTAACATTGCTTTTGACATCAAAAGCTGAGGTTTTTTCAAAACCTCGCAGCTTTTTTGAAAAAAAGGGGCCCTGCAGCTTTTTGTTTATTTTTCTACTAAGTGTTGTGGTGTTTTTGAATGAATGTTGTGTTTGAAATTGAACGAAGTAGTTGCAATGTAATCTGGAGTGTTTTAGGTCTGATAATTATCCAGTTTTTAATTATCTATTCATGTTTTACATGAGATGATGATTGCTACTTCTGGTCGTGAAGTCATACAATGTTGCGATAATTGTAATTAAGGTTTTGAGTTTTTATTGAAGGAATTCTTAATCTTCATTGTGCTATATACATTTGTATGTTTTGGAATGATGTTATATTGATTGAACGAGTAATTGTTTGATGTAATCTGGAGTGTTTAGTTTCATAATAAACGTTTTTTATTTTTAGTATCCAATTCATCTATGTTACGGAGTACATGAGATGACTGAACTTTCTATTTTCTAACATCTGGTAGGAGTCTTAGGATATGCGATA